>WBMZ01001551.1:0-277694 GCA_013400975.1 Atrichornis clamosus
GCCGTGGTGGCGGGGAGAGCGGCGAGGCGTGCGGGCGGGCAGGGGCATGACACGGCGGGCGAGGGACGCGCTGCCCTGCCCTGGGCACGGGGCACCGCGGGGCGGCCCCGGGCGGGAGGGGACGGGACGGGGTCGCACCGCCCCCAGCGCCGCGTTCCGCTTCCGGCGCGCGGAGCAGGGCGGGAGGCAGCGGAGGCCATTAGGGGAGAGCGCGGGCAGCGGTGCGCGGTGAGTGCTGTCCCAGTGCCGTGTCGCTGGAGCCGGGGGTTCTCTTCGCTGCCCGGCCGCTCTGGGGAGGTGCCCGAGCGGTGCCGGGTCCCCTGCGGCCTGGTCAGGGCGGCGGTGTGTGGGAGGGCTGGACTGGGCTCGGCTCGGCGTCCGAGCGACAGGGCCTGGTGCTTGGTGCTGCGGTCCCCAAGCGCGGCCGTGCCGCTGTGGGATGCACCTGGGGCTGTTCCCAGGGACGTGCACCTGGCGGTATGAGTGGTTCGTTATCTGGTATTTAAAAGTGAATTTCCTACAAGAGATCTGCAAAAGACTGGCTAGTAATATTTAAAGTCTTTCCACGGGCACTTTCGTAGAGACGTTTACTGATGCATAGTCGAAGCATACGGTGTGCTTGAACAAGATAGAAAATTAGTGCTTTACTCTGGGGATGATCATGGTTTGTGTAGGTGAAGCTTATTCTACATTTTTCTTTGTAGTAACGGCTTTTGTTTTCATTTCACCTCAGGTGTAGAGCCACAGCACTGCAGCCATGTCCATTGGCGTGCCAATTAAGGTCCTGCACGAGGCCGAGGGCCACATTGTGACGTGTGAGACCAATACAGGAGAAGTTTATCGAGGCAAACTTATTGAAGCTGAAGACAACATGAATTGTCAGGTATCCCTGCTTCATAAGGATGGAGGGAAGGCTGATTGTCTGATTAAAAGACTGTTGCTTTTATTTCTGGGATAAAGAAAACTGTATTGCTGCTTATTATCATAGTGAAGTGGCTTCAGCATTACAGAGTGCTCCAAAGAGGCCAGATCTTATTCTTTCCAGTTTTGGAGTAGTATTGGGCATCCCTGTCAGTAAGATCAGGGGTTTTAAGATTCTATCTTGTGAAAAATGTTTCTCCACAGTTCTTTATTTAAAGCTGCTGAGTATAGGAACAAACAAACCTTGATTTAAGAAAATGAAGCTTATTTAATTCACATTACGTTAGTGATTCCGAGAGGGCCTAATTTTGTTTAACTTCAGGCAAGTAATTGTTGAAATCAAAATGCTTTCTTGCTAGTTAGTACTAGAGCAGCTTTATGGAAACTGATTGCATACGAGAAGGTAAAAGCAATGAAGCTGATAAAGCTAATTTGTAAACTGGGGAGAAATCAAAAGTTCTGGGCAGCAGGCATGGAGTATGTTTAAGTGGTCATGATGCCTTGTGTCACAGCTGAGGCCTGTATGAGCACTGACTGATTTCTGCCTTCCAGATGTCCAACATAACAGTGACATACAGAGATGGACGAGTGGCACAGCTCGAGCAGGTGTACATCAGGGGGAGCAAGATACGGTTTCTCATCTTACCAGACATGTTGAAGAATGCTCCTATGCTAAAGAGCATGAAGAATAAAAACCAGGGTTCTGGAGCTGGACGAGGAAAAGCAGCTATTCTCAAAGCTCAAGGTATGTACAATTTGTTCATGGTTCCTTCTCCGATTTTTCTGTAGAACTGGAAAACTCATTTCTATCACTGGGGAGATTAAGCTGTAAGAAATGGGAAGTTTCCTGGTTCATCAGTGTTTTTCTGTGTGTTTCATCATATCGTGGGAGTCAAGACTCAAACTGTCCCAATCATCTGAATGTGTAATATTGATACTACAATAATTTAGAGGTCTTGTTAAACAGAGCCCTTCTATTAAACTTAGAGTTCTGTTTTTCAGCAGCTGTGGCCACCAGCTCTTTGGAATATTTAAGGAAGGATTCAGGTGTTCTTGTTAGGCTTTTGTAGGAAAATAACTTTTTTTATAAAGATGGTACTTAAACTACTGGGAAGCTGTAGTTACTGCCTTTTCTGTGTTTCATTCTAATCTGTAGCTTTCTCAGGGGTTCAGTCTAGTTACAACAAGATTGAGTAACAATCACGTGCCACAAAGTCCCTGGTTAACTTCAGTGTGCAGTAGGGTTATGTGGGGGAGTAACATCTGCTGAAACATGCTGAGGAGTGTTGCAAAACCTTGGAAGAGTGTGGGGCTTTAAATCTCTTGGGCTACACAAATTTGTGTGTCAGAAGGAACACAAGATGTATGAATATTTACTGCAGCTGTTCTGAGGAGCCAGACTGTTGGGACCATTAGTTCTGGTTCTTCTCACAGAAAGCTTCTTGCTGTCACATCACTTCCTGAGCATTTCCTTGCTTCTGAGCAAGAGACTTTGAGTGTTTTTGATGTTTTGCCTGTCAGTTGCTTGAGATATATATGTAGATATGTCAAATTCATGTCATCCCTGATGTTTTCTTTCTTCAGTGGCTGCAAGAGGAAGAGGCCGTGGTATGGGCCGTGGCAACATCTTCCAGAAGCGAAGATAATTTTGGTCTTGACCGACTTGCTTTGTTCATTAGGGGTGTTAACTTGACTACATGTGCATTGGTATCGGTTTTGTTTAATAAATGTTTCTGACAAAAACTTGTCTGCTCTTACATGACAGGACAATTCTTGGGTAAATACGCTGTAGGTTGATCTCAAATTTAAGCCAGCTTTGTCTGGAAAATAGTAGACTTTATTACATCTAAGTTTGGCCACTTTGTGTGATGCATTGATTTTTAAAGATCATTATGTTTCCTTTTTCTTGTTTAGTCCTGTTGTCATTTATTCTCTAAAGAATTAGAAGGCATTCTTAATGGAGAATTCTACGTCGTACATTTTGAAGTCTTTTTAGCAGCTGCATTTATGCCAAATACAGCAAAACAGAGGCAGCTTCTTGAGAAGCAGAGCACTGTGTTGTTTTGCTTTACGTGAACCTACAATAGACAGAGGTCCATCTTCAGATCTGTACTTTGAGCTTGTATTCTTACATTTATTTTTCTCTTTGGATATGAGGATAATTTTTCATTAGGAAGACACAACTTTGATAGCCTGAGTCTATATTTGGAGTGGGAAAACCTATTCTTACTTTCTTAGCAGTTTTTCCCTTTGCCTGGGGAAAGAAGGCAGAATATAAAATAGGCATTTTCCAGGATAAATTTGAAATGCTTTGTAAATTTGGAAGGCAGTGCAGGTGTATGAGTAAAGTCTTATAAACAGTTATCCTTTAAACACAACTCAATACAAATGCTAATGTTGTGAACAAAACTCACAATCAACTTCAACTTTTGATGTTATTGTTTATACACGGTCGTGTAGATCATCAGCTGCTCTCTAGGAATCCAGATGTAGTTGTAACTTCAGTTTCTTTTGTTTAAAGTGTAGCGTGGTTGTTTTTACAGACTTCAGTGGTTGAAATGTTTAAATGTGACATTCTGTACCTAATCACGTACTTGCTTACGATCAATTACCAGTCTGTACCCATCCAAGAGAGCTGGTCTTGCTTTTCTGCTGGCATGCTATGAAGACTCTCCCTTGTGTGCAGACAGGAAAGTTGAACTAATGTATTATTAACTTGTTGAATTGTGTGTAAATAAAGCTGTATTTGGTCTCTCATCACTAGGGCAAACCCTGCTGCATGTTCTTGTGCGTAGCAGTGATCCTCAATATTTGCATTGGAAACCTCCTTAGAATATGTTTAAGAGATATTTGAGCTTAACTATAAAAGCATTGGAGTGTCATCTCATGCCTTGCCTGAGGAACATGTCCAAAAGACAAGACAGTTCTCACAAAGCCCTGCTTAAAAACATGTCATGTGAGTCCTGTTTGTGTAGCAGGAATGCTTTCCTGAAGTTTTTATTTCCAACTTAAAATGAGCAATCTGAGGCTTTAGTAATGATACTACACACTTTCTCATCAAAATGTGTCATTCTTCAAACCAGCTGTAACTCAGATGTGTGAGTGATACCAGTTGATCAGGTCATTTCACTCTATCTGTAAGAAGTGGGCAGGTAAAACTGCACTGGTCTGCATGCAAACTGCAACCTTTCTAATCCCTAGTAGTAACAACTCTTCGTTCTGTTTGCAATTCTTTAAAAAGTAGTCCCAGTCTTACTGTGGAGAGAAGACATTATCACAGAATTTCCTCCCTGGGCCTAAGTAGAGGCTTCTAGCTGTCACAAGGCTGTTCTGAGAAAGACCATCTTAACATGAAGCTAAAGTCTGGTTTGAGTCTCTACCAGCTGCCTGCTGAGACTGACATTTTTTAACACACAGGAGAAAAGAATTCCATTCTGTTGCTGTATCATAAGCTCTATGGTACAGCTGTGCCATGGTCTGAGTTCAGGAAGCTCTCAGGCACATGCTGGGCTTGGGGTATCCTTGCAGGGCCAGGAGTTGGACTCGATGATCTTGATGGGTCCCTTCAAACTCAGCATATTCTGTGATTCTAATTGAGCTGTCTGTGGTATCCCACACTAATGCCTGGAATCTTTGGAAATGGTTTGGTAGGTAAGAACAAATACTTCTGTTGACACCCCTGCCTTTTCTTCTTGCTGTGTGCTGGTATACAAGAATAGAAGTGTGGCTATTTGAAATAGGTGTCTTTTATTTGCAATCTGTTAACTGGGTTTTGCTGCTTTTAATGCTCAGGCTCATGATTGTGTTGCTAACCAATTTGGAATTTTGTACAGTGGAGTTACACTGTGTTAACAGGCAGACATGGAGTGGCATGAGACACCCTCACTTCCTCTTGTAACTTGAGTTTTATCTGCTGCAAAGCTTTGTAGGATGCTTCTTCAGCACTAGAACTGCCTTCTCTTAGCAAACAAGCACCCAGTAGAAACCTGAGCGTGGTTAGAACAACAGTTAATGGCCCCAAATACAAACTGGTGTAGGATGGAGTGTGTGCCTGAACAGCTGTCAAGCTGTTCTGCTCAAAGGGTGTTATCCTGGCCATGGCTTATGTACAGTGGGGACAAAGGAACTTACCTTGTTCAGCAACAGGAGAGAGGAGACTCCTTGCAGTTTGAGCAAAGAGGAATCCCTTTGCCAGAATTCCTTTGGGTCTGGCTTCTATTGGGTCTCCCTGTAACCTGTCAAGGAAACCAATGGTGAGCTTTTTATGCAAGGGCTATTGAGTACTTCCTAGCCCTCAGAGTTCTGCTTCCTTTTTCTCTAAAGCCTTCAAAAAGAACTATTAATATGTGGAAAAGGAAGTAAGCCTCAGATGGGGGACTTGACAAAAAGTATTTTTTGGAAGAGATTTAGTGTTTTGGCAAGGTTTCAAATCTGGCCTGTAGGCTTTGCATCTCACTGTTCCCTCCTGACTGTTAAATAGCCTGTTCTGAAGGATAGATAAAGCTTTTGCAAGGGGCAGGTGAAAATAGCACCATGTTTTGGCCACTGGCTACTGTAATGATAAAGGCTTTAAAACACCAAGGGGAACCCTAAAGAGTATCGTGGTTAAATGCTATTTAAGCAGATAAAGTAGCCTGGCGATTGCAGGTTTGTTGGGGACTAACACGATGTCTGCTCACTTGTTTTTAAAGTCTCTGCTCCTCCTACCTGTGCAATACCAAGCTGCTGTTCTCCCTGGAGCAGTGGATGTGGCATTCAGCAGCACTGAGGGCAGGGGACAATCTCTAAATTCAGAGAGAAACAGTAACCCTCCTCAGAAAGTTTGATGTAACAAACTCTGTATCTGCTTTAAGAAGTTTGAAGTAACATGTCTAATCCATATCAGCTGTTGAAGAAGATACTGGATTTTGCATAAACAAAAAGCTTTGCACTTCAGGTTAAGGCTGCACTTTAGACTTCAGGTTAAGGCTGAGTCTAGGATGAACTGTTCAGAAAGGTACTGTGAAGTTAGTGTTAAAAATGTTGAAGTTTCACACTGGTAGGAATTTAAGTCCCAGCCAAGACAAACCTATCAGTTAGCAATTTCTGACTAGAGTAACTGGAATGCTAGTTTGTTACAGACTGCTTTGCAGAGCCTTCCTGCGATGTGTGTTACACTTGCAGAGTGATAAAATTTCCTTCTCACAAACGAGGTCTCACCCACTAGATGGCTCTGTCAGGAAGAGAATGAAGGTCGAGAAACCAGAACCCTCTGGAAGTTAAAAATGCAAGAAATGTGGCTTCTGCTATAAAACCCATAAACTGAAGTGCTGTTACAAACTCTAGTATGAAAATACTCGACTTATATTCTTTCTTCTTCAGTGTTCCCAGAGTGCTGGCTTCATACACGGCTGGGTTATTCCAGCTGTTGGTTGATGCTGTGTTTCCCTGGTATTTGGTTAATTTGACATGTGCACTTAGGTCGTGTAGATTCAGTTCAGTAACTTAAGCAATCTGTTTCTCTGGAATGGTGGATGCTAAGGAGAGATGCAGCTGTTCTTAACATCTGCATTTATTTGTGACTCTTTTTTGGTCACAGGTTGCAGCGTTCTTCATTCTTAGTCATCGCTTTGTGTGTGGGCTTGTAAATCTCTTGCTGTTCAGTGGATTCAGGGCTCTCCATAGCTTCCTGCTTTTGTCGGAGAGAGACAAGCATTGGCCTAAAGCCTTGTCATGAACTTGCCCCTTTGATAACACCAGTGTAGGTGCCTTGGAAGTACTCATGGGACAGAGAATCTATACTGCAGCCATGCAAAATGGTGTGTGGAGAGGTGCAGGTAGAAATTCACCCAGTCTTCTAGAGTCAAAACCACACTTGGCTCTGGTATTAAAACAGGGCATAACATCAGAGAGGAGTTAGAGGAGGTATCACTTGAAGAAATTGCTTTGCAAGGACCTTGCCTCACTGACTAGATTGTATCCCATACATGTGCAATTCTTCTCTCCAAGTGTGTCTAACTTACATTTGATGCTAAAGTTGTACTTTAGTTCATTTTTCAATCCTCTTCAGAAAACCTCTTCTAGAAAGGTAGAATGGAGTGGAAAATGTGAATTTCTGGTGCTAGTAGTCAGGATAACTGTCCAGTCTGTACCTCTTTGCTACTTGAGCTTCACAATGAGCTTTACTGTACAATCGAGGTGTCCTATTTCCTCTTGCCAGTAGGATGTGAGCAAGGATGGAGAGCTCAAGTCTCAGTGGAGCAGTGATTTGGTAAGTTAGCAATGGGTGGAATTCTGAGGTCTACAAGAAAGTGTCAATGATTCAGTTGTTTATTTCTCAGCCAAGGGTCAAAAGAGGGGAAAGAGTTCTCCCAGGGGTCCTTGGTGTTTCCATCCTGACAGAAGCAAAAATGTAGATCTGGACTTGCACCTTATTGCAGCCAAGCTGATTTCAGGCAGTAAGACCTGGTCTTCCTCCTTGCACATTAGATAAAGATTTACGGGACCCTGCTGCCTTCAGTGTTTCTTTGGAAGGAAATGTGGATATACCACGTTTAAAGTGTGGTCTGGAATAACCTTGAAACAAATGCTGATGGGTCAGTGTGTGGCAGATCACTTTGCAACCTGCTGCTCCACTCAGGACTGCTCAGGCCTGCAGAAAGAAGAGCTACCAGATTACTTCAGTGTGCTGGCCTGAAGGAGCTAAAGCAGTGTTTGTCTGCAGGTATTTTCCAGGTCCAGCTGTGTTTTGACTACTCCAGGTGTCCTGTGGTTGCCTGGACCTGTAATAAGAGCTCTTGATAGAGTCAAGGGTACTTTGGAGGTGATGAATAAGGAGGTGCCACCCTTCCCTGCCCGTGGTAGCTGTTCCTCACAGATGAGGGTGTGGGATTATTTAACTCATTGTGGAGGCTGACATTAGTGTGCAGTATGAGTAGTAGGTTTGGGGTGGGTTTATGCCACTTTATTCAGACGTTTAATGAGAAAAGTATTTTGGGTTTGTGTGTGAGTTGCTTGTTCTTAGTAGACAGGCTATTATTCCTGGCACAGGACCAGTCATTGCATAAGCAAGTATTGTGCAGCCTTCTGCTGCTCAGCAGAGACTATCAGAGTCTATGAAAAGTGGAGATTTTCCAGCATCATTAATTCAGGGGAGAATGCTGAAGCCCTGGCAAAGAAACAGATTGTATCCAGAAGATGTGTAGTTATGCTGGGAGAAATGAAAAGAATTGCAGAAAAACACTATTATTGTTCTTTTGTTTGGTGAACTGCTTGCAGTGAGCATTTAATTCGTTTTTCATTTTCCCTTGCCTGGGGACTTAAAATCTGTTGTATGGTTGGGGGTTTGCCCTAATTCCAGCTCAGTGGAGAGATGCTGGTACCTCTACTCCAGAGCAAGCCACTGCTTGTGAGGCAAAACCCCCCACATTTTATCCATCAGTGCCTAAAATGTTAATGGGGAATGAGTGGGACAGCACTCAGCAGGTTTATCCACAGCACTGGGCTGGCTTTTTGGGGACAGGGGGTGAGATTTTTGGGAGGTTGGCAGTCCCCCGTTAGAGACACAAGTCATGTCATAACTTATGAGCCCACAGCCTTGGAGAGATTTTGGAGCACTGCAGCTGATGGCCCTCAGCAGACATACTGTGAAGCTGAGAATCTGATAATGCATAGACCTGTGTGGTGGCATTTTAGGTTGCTTTTTGATATCTTTACAGTCTCTTAAAATCTCAAGTAAACTGTAGGATGAATTGGCATTTTTTCTCTGACACAATACCCAGCTGAGAAACAGAACTGGAGCGTGGAGATTTTTACTCTTCTCTGACAAAGAGGTGTTGCTGTTTGTTGCTTCATGATCAAATGAGCTCTTTCCTGTCTCATGTCTGTGAAACAGTTCCACAAGAAGCCTTTTTCTGCAAGGCTCGGCCACAAATCAATGTTGTTCCTCTTTGAAGAACACTATATCAAAGGGCACATCATATGCATCCTCAGAACCAGACAGGAATGTGTCATTTGCCTGCAGTCTTGTTCACTTCTTGCTTTTGAGGGCAGTTTGGATACAGCAGCAGCAGTAGAGTGCTGTGGTTTGGGAAAAGGAGGTGTGGCTGCACCTAGAGGAAATATTGCTTCTTCCTTTTCTCTTGGTATTTGTTAGCATCAGCTGTCTTTGTTTTCTCTTTTCACTACAACCTTTTTTTTTTCCCAGTTAATGATCCAAATCTGACATGGAGAAAGTGAATGAAGCTCTAGGGAACTCATTAGAGGTTTTTCATGTCAGAATTTGACTCCAAATGAAGTCTAATCCTAAACCTAGCCAGAGATTTATACCAGGGGATGTGCTGAAGCCTCTGGCTGGAGACTGTTGGGAGGGTCCATGTAGAAGCCTTCACTTTACCTCCACAGCCTCATCTGAGCCTTGCTTTCACTGGCCCTGCAGTCCCTGGATGAGCTGGGCACCTCGGAAAGGAGCTCTAGGGGTGCATCCTGCTGTCCTGCCGGTGGGAGCCAAGTGTTCACCCAGTTTTGGAGCACCTGGTGCTGTGCCAGGAGGAGCTTTGGGGGCTGCCAGTGACACTTTAAAACACTGGGATTCATACTGGAGCTGGGGATGGGCCAGTCCAGGGCTGAGACCCAGGCGAGGGGACCTGGAGACCCTCCAGGCTGTTGTCTCTATCTGGTTACACATCAAGCCTGTTCCTTTGGTGCCCTTCATTTCACTCTCTTTCAGTTGCAGTTTCTGAAAAACTCAAACCCTAAAGAACCGTTGGTGAAATAAGCCATTTGGTTCTGACTTGCTCCGTTTTTCAGTTGCAGCAGAGTTCAGACAAAGGTGCACACATTAAACTGTTGGCTCTGCAAACCAAAAGATTTCAGGGGATCAAGAATAAAGCTCAGCTCAGAAGTCTGACATGGAGACCCAAAGGCAGCTGCCTCTGCTAGTCTGGGAAAGCACCTTTTTCCCATTTTTTGTGCCATGTTTGTGCTTGTTGAGACCCCACGTGTTTCAGGGCAGGTACACAGATTGAATAAGACCCATGTAGTTTTTGACAGTTTTCCAAATGCTTTCCATCAATGTATCCAACATGGGGCAGATTGACACAAAAATGGACTGGGAAGAATAACCCTCCCAGAAGTGGAGGAAGGAGCTGATCAGAAAGCAGAGAAGTATCTCTCCTCCACCATTGTGACACACCCTGCATGCAAGTGGAATGAACCTGGTGCTGCAGAAGGAAATGTCAGTGTTTTTGTGGTTCACTTGCTTTTGAGGCCAGTTTGGATGCTGCAGGGGGAGTGCTAGGCTTTGGGAAAAGGAGTAAGTGCACATGGAAGAAAAGCTGACTTCTGATCTCTTCTGCTCAGGAAAAGTTCCTGTGTGCTTATTGTTTTGTGGCTATTCTGGTTTTGAATCAGCATCACTGAACTGGAATATTGTCAAACCTGAAAGGAACTGCAGAGGTCCACAGCTGACTGCTTGGTGTCTCAAAGTGGACCAAGATGCATTTGTGACCTCCCAGAGCACTAGCCTCAGCTAACAGTGTTCCAGCCTGTTTTGTTTTGTCAACTACCTCTTGGCAGCCTTAAAACAGCTACCGCATCTATTTCAACAGCACCTGTTTAATGTCAGTAAACTGCAAAGCAGGTTCTCTTGTCCACAGATGATGTTCCCCAGCTGCAGGGCACTGGGGTGGCTGGGCTTCCTGCCAGTTGCCCTCAGAGCCAGGGATTGCATGGTAAGAGTTTGTATCGAGGCACTTTGCCTCCTCTGAGCTGTGAATCACGTCATCTGGTAGGGAGCAGAGCCATCTCTAAAGGCAATGTTTAATCCTCTCTTGTTTGTTTTCTTAAGATGAAACAATTTATATTTTTGACATCTTTGTCAGCAGCTGTCCAATAAGGAGCCTGTCAGCCAGCCCCAAATAGTACAAACTCCTTTATCTTCCAAGTGCTTTTGATGAGAAATGAATTATAAGCTGAAAAAAGAGCCTTGGCAGTGCAGAAGAGAAGGGCCTTGGCAGGTTTTGAAGTGCATGAAATAAAAAATAGATCAGACAAGCCTGTGCTTCCAGCTGCTTTTTGCATCCTTACCTCAACAAAATGATCACCAGTTATTTAGACAGACTCACTGGAAAGAGGAGGCTTGTGGTGAACTCAGTGCTCAGCATATTGCTGCCTGGAGCATGCCAAGATGCTTACCAGGGTTTTGTGGTCAGAGGCTGAGGTAAAGTGCAGGATGGAGGAGCGAGGAAGGTGTTGTCCTGTTAGGTAGGGAGGGAACAAGTGCTTTTCTGTTGGAGTAACTGCAAATGTCTGTCCTGTTCCTTGTTCCCTCTGCTCTCTGGCACCAATGGCCTCATTAACTGTGGTGCTGCTCATCATCCCCACACATGTGCAGCTCCCTGTGGCTGGGCTCTGCAGCCTGGTTCTGCTGCCTGAGGCCTGCAGAGCCCCAGCTGATGATGCTCATCAGCATCTTCAAGGGAGATGCTTTGCATCTGGTGACCTCTCCTTCCAGCAGACTGCTGTTGAAAGGTGTGCTTAAATGTGTCGCTGAGATCTGTGGTGACACTGATCAGCTGGGAGGTTGGGGTGGGGAAGGGGCTGTGGTACCACCTGTGCAGCTGCAGCTTCCTCCCTGCTATGTGACATAGGACCCATCCCAGGCTGACCATCTGCAGCCTGCACGGAGAGGGAGGCTGGGAAGCTGAAAATGATGGAGAGAGCCTGGTGTCTGAGTCTCGATACTGAGGGGTGTGTGCTGCTCTGAGTACCTGAGGTTACAGCCCTGCACCAGCAAGTACCTCCTGAGCAGAGTGTTCAGTATGGCAGGGATCCATGTCCTGCTGTGTTACCTGGCAGAAGACAGGCTCACTGCAGGGCAGGTGTCCCCTGATTTAGGAGCATAACTAAGCTGGTCCCTCTGGGTATCCGTGAGGAGACTTGAATTAGCAGCTCATCCCTTTAATCCCCTTTGAGAGCCCTGAGCTTTCTCATTCAGTGCAAGGAAAGGCTCATTTGGGTTGTGTCATACTCTGGTTTATGAACTCAGCTTTTATGAAAATTGCAGATTTGGAGCTTCTAGGCCTGTTCTCTGAGCATGCACCTCATCTGTAGGGGGGCACCGGGGCACCTCCCAGCTCTGGAGCTGGATGCACTGTGCTCCCCAGAGTCCCTCACCTGTCCCAGCACACCAGGAGCTGGGTGTGCTGGGATTATTTCATCCAAGAAGCAGTGGCAGGACCTCAAAATTTGCATTTCCATGCATTTATTCACAACCAGTTCTCCCTGGGGAGGTTTCTGTGGCAAAGCAACCAAGTGCATATAGAGGAATAAACATGGATCCCACAGCTGCTCAGCTGAACCAGTCTGTTTCCTGCTTTATCTCCAGCTCTTGGCATTGCCAACTGGCAGGTGGCACTGCCAGTGATTAGCACAGAATTCCCCTGCAAGGGGCTGAATGCCCCATCCCCATCCTGCTGGGTAGCAGAGCTCAGACTGAAAGTACAGATTTGAGCAGGGCTGGAAACAGGCTGGGGCTGGGCCAGGGGCTCTGCAGGGAAGAGCTGTGTCAGGGGTGCACTGCACACTGGGGGTCTTGCCTCATTTTGTTCTAGAAAAGCTGTTATGGAAAAGCTGTGAAGATGACTTGGTGCAGAGCCCTAGGGGGACAAGGCTCAGAGCCAAAGACGAAATGCTCAGCACCCCTGCTCCCTCTTTCTAGATATGCACTGGCTCAGCAGGCAGCTCCAAGCCTTCATTTAAATGCTTTGTGCCCGAGTTTTCTTCTTGGCACAGGGCAGAGTGCTGCTCTGCTTCGACTGTAAGAGTTTAAGCAGATCTTGCTGACATATGAAATGCTTTTCATTTTTGCTGAAAGGTATTTTGGAAGGAAAAGAAGAAAAAATTAATACCATCTCTTCCACAGCAGGGAAGGAAACCGAGGGCTGAACCTGGAGAGTGGTGGTAAATGGAGTGACGTCCAGCTGGGGCTGGTCACTGGTGGGGCTCCCCAGGGCTCAGTATTGGGGCCAGTCCCCAAAGTCTTTATCAATTATCTGGACAAGGAGAACAAGGGCATCCTCAGAAAGCTCACAGATGACCCCAAGTTGGGCAGGAATTTTGGTCTGCTGGAGGGTAGGAAGGCAGAGGGATCTGGACAGGCTGGGTTGATGGGCCAAGGACAATTGTGTGAGATTCCACAAGGCCAAGTGCCGGGTCCTGCACCTGGGTCACAACAACCCCAAATAGCACTCCAGGTTTGGGGAAGAGCAGCTGGAAAGCTGCTTGGTGGAAAAAGCTGGTGGCATCCTGGCTTGTATCAGCAATCGTGGGCCAGCAGGATTGGGTTGTCAAGCATTGGAACTTGCTGCCCAGGGCAGTGGTTAAGTCATCATCCCTGGAGTTGTGTAAAAGAGGTGTAGATGTGGCACTCAGGGACATGGTTTAGTGGTGGACTTGGCAGTGCTGGGTTAATGGTTGGGCTCAATGACCTCCAAGAGCTTTTCCAACTGAAATGATTCTGATTTTTTTAGATAATACACTGAGAAAGGAAAAATGTGTTGTGAGAAGAGAGGCAAGTGGTGGCCTTTTGGCAGGTTAACAACATGAAGGTTATGAGGTCTGCACTGTGACTGGAGTGCAGAGAGGACTGGGTCCAGCATTTGCAGTGCCAGGTTGTAATACTCAGCACAGTGTCTCTAAACCCACCTTTCTTCCTCAGGGCACTGGATTTATCTGGGGCCTTTGGTGGTGGATCAGAGACACCAATACCTTCCAGTGCCCTCACATTCTTGGTCCAAAGGAAATAGATCACTTGAAAAACATCACCAATTTACTTATTGCAATGTCTTGTAAAATTAGTAAAGAGCATGGAAAGTGTATCTATTCCATGTGGATTTGTGTAGTTTCATATATGAGAGTTGCTTATATGTGTTGACACTCACAGAGACAATCATAAGAGGAAGGCAAAGTTATCACTGTTAATTTAGGAGGGTGAGGATTTATATGGGGTTTTTTTAATATGTCTCCTTTCTTTAACTTTTAACTCTTTCAAAAACACATCTACTCTCTGAATTCCCATGGGGGCAGATAATGGAGAGGACCTGACTTATCAGCTAAATCTGAACCATTTATTTCTATTAGCCCCTTGCAACAAGAAGGGTAGCAGACTACCACAAATTAACACCCCGATTTCTTTCCTTAAAGGAATGAACCACTCTGACCAATGTGAATAGGACCTGATCCTCTCCCATGCTGCTCAGGCATTGCGTGAGGACTCTGGTCCATATTCCAAGATTTGTGAACAACCCAGATACTCAGACTCTGAAGTGCTTCATGCTCATGTCCAAGAGAACTCTTTATTATGTTTACATAGAGCATGAGCAATGTGGAAAACACTGGAAATACTGCATCAGTGGCTTGGTTTTTGGACAGCGTTGGAAATGGCGATGCAGCTGCTCACGTCGTGTCTGTGTTACGAGGTGTGCAAAGTGCCACGAGGAGCCAAAGCTTCACGCTTCCAATTGGGAAGTTCCCACCTCTGGCACATTCACTGCTTACTCCTCTAGTGCCACAGTTAGGTGCTGAGCTGTCAGCTTTTCCTCAATTTCACTTGGAACTTGCAATTGTAGTACCTTGGATCTTGTAATTATAGTACAAAAGCAGTTTTTGAAACCAATCCTACCAATCCACAAGACCACTCCCCTTCCCTCTCCTCCCCCCTCCTCCCATCCCATCCCAACTCATCCCATCCCCCATGCTCCCACCAACACATACCTCCTTCCCCTCCCTCTCACCCCGGTCACACAGCAAATATCCTGATGCTGCAGTTCCAAGCCATGTGTCCGCCCCAGCCTATGTGATCCAATGGTCTCTGACCAGGTCCCTTTGTTCAGACGTTCATACAAAACACACAATAGGAAAAAAACAAAACAAAAGGAGCCAGACACAAGAGGGAGACACACTGCCGAGCTCCAGCTCTGGCCTCTGAGCCCTTCCACTAAGCTCCACAGCACTAGGCTCTTGGGGTACCTCCTTTCACACTCAAGGCTGCAGGTCCCAAGGTTTCCAAGGTGCATAGGAAAAGGAAGAAAGGAAGTAAACTACAAGCCTGTTTCTGTTTTAGGTTCCCCCCCATCCCTTTCCCTCAACCCAATGGCTGCTGGAGGATATTCTTGACTCCGACAGGTCTTTTCCCGTCTTCCAGTGAGACCCTGCCTGGGGACCAGGTTCACTGTAAGTCACTGGTTCCTCTCTGGAACGTGGGCGATGGGTTTGGCAGCGAGGGGAGGGAGCGGAGCACGTTGTGGGGGGACGACAGGCTTTTGTCTCACAGCAGGTGGGGGGGAGATGTCAGGGAAGGCGAGAGGAAAGAGCCGAAGGAAGCTGGTAAAGCTGGCCCTCTGCTTGATGTTTGTACTCAAAACTTCTCCTTGGGGTGGCTTCAGTGTGCCAGCGCCGGCCCGTTGTTCAGTCACCTCTCACAGCCCTGCTGAGAAAAAGCACGTGGCGGGGTGCTTCCGGCTGCTTCATCCTCTGGCTGGCTGCCCTCGTGCCCGCCGGCGATCTCAGAGTCGCAGTCAAGCGCCTCATAGATGGTCGGCAGCGTGGTCTGCTGGCTGAGGCGCTTGCGCAGGCCCACGAGCAGTGGCTGCGGCATGGAGGAGACGTCCACGTTGTTGCCAAGGTCAACCCAGGCCAGGCAAGGGAACTTGTTCATGTCCTTCATGGTGTCAGTCAGCTCCTTCATGGTCGCCCGCGTCAGCCGGTTGCCGTTGAGGGACAGGTGAGTGAGCTTGGGCAGCGCCCAGAGGAAGGGCAGCAGCAGGCGCACCATGTCATCGTTCAGCTCCGTGAAGCTCAGGTCCACGGAGGTGAGGTGGTCCCCGTTGTTCTGCAGGTAATAGGCCATGCGGTGGACATCCCGCATGGTCAGGGGGATCCCTGACAAATCCATGGAGTCCTGGCTCACCTTCTTCTGCAGGCTGTTCTTCAGACTAATGATGGAGAAGGGGAGACAGAGAGATCATTAAGGGGAGCACTCCCATCCATCTCACCCAAGTGAGAGAGCACTTGGGACAGGGTAGAACTCATTAACAACATGGGCTAGAACATTAAGCAAAGGGTTAAGAGAGCTCACTGGGGAAACACGCATTTGCACCATACCTCAGGACAGACTGTCCTGGGGCTTTCCTGTGTGTTCTCAGCACTTACACATAAACTTTGCCAGAACTGGTGGAACACTGGATGCTGAAGTCCACTAGCAGATTTCAAAGGGTTTGTCTGTATGTGCCTGTACGGACACTCATGCATAGAAAGCAAAAATAACCAAGGCAAGCAAACTTTCCAAGAGCACTGGTTTGCACTATGTGGGGGCTGTTCGTTAACCACCTCTCCAGGCGAATGCCAAGGTCTGTGCTGCAGAGGAGAGCAGTGTTAAACATCTGAGAAATTGATATTTTATCAGGAAAACAGTATCTGGGAAACTGCACTCTAGGAATGGATTTACTGCATGTCCCTTTAAAAGCCTTTCCAAGCAGCACTTAGTCAGTAAGCAGCACCAGTGGCTGCCTGTTTGGGTCTCTGTGGTCAGCAGATCATCTGGGATCTGCTGCAGCTGTGAGGAGGCGGGGAGGGCATAAGGGTGCTAAGAGATGGCTTCAGCCATTTCTTTTGCTGTCTGCTTGGCCAGTGGAGTGAGAAGGAGGTAGGCAAGCTGTACAGCAGGCAAAGCTGTGTTTTGGGGCTGCTGGGTATGCAAAGGGAGTGAGGTGTGGAGCTTTATGACTGACTGTGGGTTTGTGAGAGTGCTGTGAGAAGTGGGAGCTGTGGGGTTATAGGAGCTGCTGGGGATATATTGCAAGATTGAGTAGAAATGTGTGTTGGTGTAACATAGAAGAACTTAATCTGTTAGTGTAAATTATGTTAGTCTTGCTGCTCTTTCAGACATATCCAGCCTTAAGGATATGGGAGCTCTAGTAGGACCCCCAGTCATGTGCTCAGGGGGTCTGTAAGTGCCTTGTTGAGTTTGGGAGGATCAGGGTGGGTTAAGCATTAATCACCACTTCGAAGGTCCCCACTCTTCCTATCTGGCTCTCTGTAGTGTCCTGCACACCTGTGGCACAGCCAGTCCCTGAAAGCAATGGGTACATGGGGACATGCAATTTCCTCGGAGGAGGCTGCAGCACCGCAGGAGCTCCCGTGGCAGGTGAGAATGTCCCTGTGAGCCTCAGCATTGCCAGGCTCTGCTGTAGCTGTGCAGAGGATGTGACGCTGCCTCTATAGCTTTGCTTTATATATTCAGTTCATGGCGTCCTGGAAATTTCAGTCCTTAATAATCCCCTGTGAGCATGTGTTAACACAAGTGAGTAAAAGTGCGTCAGTGCAGGTAACAGCCCTTCGTGGACACCTTTAACACTGGCAAACCTGTAGCTGCACTTCCTTGCAGGAGCATAGGTGGAAAGACCTCATGGCCTGCCCTGTCAATTCTTAAGCCCACAAATTCCTGCTCTGGGTTTAGCATTACTTTGCTTAGGCTACTTCTGTGTATCCTTGTGTTTCCCATGGGAATTCACTGTGCAAGGCTGAGGCTGTATCTACATGCATGCATTTGGACTAATGAGCTCTCATGGCAGAGGTAATAACAGCATGGATTGACGTGTATTCAGACCTAAAGTATTGTAAGTAAAATGCATCACTTATGTATCAGGGAGAAGTGAAACTGAGTGTGAACCTGAGTGAACAGGGGAAGAGTTGCCTATATCCATAAGGGGCTGGTACAAGAGATACAGAAGCCTTCTCTGGGTTTAGAATAAGGCTTTCTTGGGGTTGTGGGGAATACAGGATCAACAAGCATAGAATCAAGGCTGTAACTCCTTCAGTGCCTGTTTTGTATAAATGCAGCCTATGGCTCCTGGCAATTCTCCTCAGTGCTGTCAAGCCATGGCAGGTCCTGAGGAGTAGGGGGCACAGAAAGGAAACATAAACATAGGGGCACCTTCCCCAGCCCCAAGCCTTGTCTCGGCCTGTGCAAAGCCTCCTCAGAACTCCCTTTTTGTAAAGCTCCAGGGCACAAGCCCAGTTTGGAGTGGGGCTGGGAACGAGGCTGGAGTGGGGACCACTGGAGGGCACGTCTGAGCCGGCACCGCTCCCGCAGCCGGCCCTCAGCATTCAGGTGCCGTTTTTCCTGTCGCGTCTGCTGCAGCAGCTTTCTTAACAGGGGGCAACTCTGAAGGGCTCTCGGGGACCCCTTTGGAGCCACTTGGCTCTGAGTGCAGACAGTGATGACTGAGAGGAAATGTCTGAAAGACAAAAGCAATGTGCTCGTCTGTCTCTCCGCCCGTTAAGCCTCACCTCCTGGTGCCTGCTGTGTGGGGACTGCAGTAATAAGTCATGGATCGTGCTCTCACCAGAGCAGGTACCTTCTGCTGCTCTCCCCAGCAACGAGCCAATACCCCAAGGAGGCTTTAATCAAGCAGACAAATTATCTTCCCATAATTGATTCTCCAGACCGGGCTGCTCCCAGCTGAGTGTGCTTAAACCCTCCTGTCCTGTGCCAGAGTCCACCCTCCCTTCTTTGCTGGCTTGTTTTTCTTTCCTTTCCTGTGTTTTTGCTGCTTCCTTTTGCCCTCATTGTTGTACCTGCCAGGGTGACTCTGGGCCTCCTGTCTCAGGACTGTGGGCTCCTCCTGTGTTTAAGTTGTTCTCTTGCCTATAAAAATGCTTCTTGTAGGAATGTGTCCGTAGGAGTCTCGTCCTGGTGGACACAGCCCTATGCTGCAGCCAGGCCCTCAGCTCTCTGGTAAGTGCTGAAGCATGAGATCCAACACCCCACGCATGCTGGGAACCCTGGCAGCCTCCTCCTTGCCTCCCTGGTACTTCTGTGCAGCTCCAAATCCCATCTCCAGGGCAGGGCACAGAATAGCTGCCCACTCCTTCTCTATTGCTTTAGAGGTCAATGTGTCTGCTGTCAGAAGAGGGTCAGGGAGATGTGGGTAGATGCTTTACTCTGAATTATCTGACACTTGGTATTTTTTGGAGCTCTGTTAAGCTCTATTTCTTGGCGGGGAGAGGGGCATGATATACAGGGCACCAAGCTCTGTCACTTGTGCAGCAGCTGAGAAAATACTAGGTTTATTTCCAGGGAAATGGGTCACCTATTATCCCCTAATTTCTGCATGTGAAATAGGCTTTAAGATTGCTTCAGCTGCAGAAGCTTTTTTTCCTTTGTGTGAGACACAACAGCTACTTAGCAACGTGGCTCTTGATGCCTGGGGGACTTGTGGACAGGGGCTGCAGAGCACTCGGGGCTGGATTAACCTAATGCTTCTGCAACTGGTGCTCGGGGCACATTTGTAATTGTGGGGATGTGCACCTAACAAGGATCTGGACCCCGGATGCAGGGAGGCAGACTGTGTTTGTATTATCTGCAGCAAGCTTAGAGAGGAAACAAACCCCCACTCCCTCCGATGTTGGAGAAATGGCTGCAAGTGAGAAATTCTGTGGAACTTTGAGCAAGAAACAAGGGCAATCAGCAGCCCATCCCCTACTGCCTGCATGGGGATGCAGCATCCAGTGAAGAAAGGGTGCTGGCCCATAATCTAATTTATAAGGGATTGGCATCTTGCTTGCAACCCTTGTCCAGCGCTGCTGAGGGATGGGAGCTCTTCGAGGTGCATCTCCTTGCTTCTCACATGAAAAGTTTTATCTTGCATTGTTCCCAACTCCCATCTTGGGGTCTGGGCTTTCTCCCATGGACATGCAGGCAGTCTTCCTTCCACCCTCACTAACATATCTGTTCTCTGGGTGCCAACTCTACTCTTCAGCAGGCATTAGCCAGCAGTCCCTAGGCTGCACCTTGAGCCTGGCCTTGGGAGATCCACCCTGGATCAGTCCAGACAGAGAAGGGACCTGAGGGACCTGCAGGTGTCTGGAAAAAAACCCCTCTCAGTGAGAAATGTGGACTGGGAAAGGGATGAAACATCTTGTGCCTCCCCTGGCTTTATTTTGGGATAAAAGTCTTTCTCTCTCTCCACTTAACACTAAGCCACAGTTCCTGCCTCCTGGGAACTCAGCTAGCATAAGAAAATTCAGAGCTGTCTTGAGATGGAACAATTAGGAGACCTGAAATTAATTGCTAGTTGTTTGTCTCCAGGACCTGTCCCAAGGGAACTAACCCTTAGGCCATCTTCCAGGCCCTTCTTTGAGTCCATGAAGCTGCAGGCTCAGCACATTTTTTTTTTATTAGTACTGAATGCCTTAAATTTCTTGCTCATCAGCTAAATTCTTTGGTGGCTGCAAGGAAGGGGTGTAATGGCTCCTGAGCATTGTCCTGTTGGGACTTGTAGCAGTCACAGTGGTGTTTGGCCTCTTGTTAGCTTTGTGGGGTTTGGAGGAGCTCGTCCAGCCCAAAAAGATTCAATTTCCTGCAGTCCCAGCCTCACTGCCTTGTCTCCATGCTATGGAGAGAGGTTGGGAGAAGGCAGTAAGAATCAGATAGGATTTTGGTAATGAGGGATGCCCATTACTCCATGCCTATTTCTCTGGACAATTACCAGCTTTCTGCCCCTCCATCTTTTATTCGTACATTTAATGTGTCACTGAAGGTAAAACTTTCCTGATGCCAGAAATTCCCACTACTGTGTATTCCCTCTGTCATTAACAGGCACTGCCAGTAGTGGCTAATTAGCCATGAGTCAGGTATCTTTTGGCTGCTCTTCCTTGCATAGAACCTCAGGCATGTCTGGATGGCTTCCCTGCTTTGAGCAGTGATTTAGGGGATGGATTCTGAGCTTTTTAATTGCCTATTTAGCATAATCTGCTTGATTTGCTTCCTGGTGGCACAGGGTGCTGCTGTGCAGGGCTGGCTTTAGCTGCCTCTAGTGCAACATGAAAAAGGAAAGAGAAGCCTCAAAAGTACTGACTTAGACTAACCCAGCCCCAGCTGATCTGAGGCTGAGCCCAGCATTGCTGTGAAGATGGAGCACAAATAGGTCATTCCATGAGAAGTCCCTTAGTCACATCTCCATCCTTGTGCCCAAGCTCTTTCCACCAACCGTGGAGAGAAGGCAGTGCAAAGGGAGCCTTTCTCCTGCCCCCTTCCCTCTGCAACTGGGGTGGGACATGGAAATCTGTGTGTGTTGATACTGCTGAGGGCCTCTCCTCCTCCTGCCTCTGCTGTCAACTTCACTTTGTCCTTGAAGGTGTGTTCAAGAGAGCTGTGAACCCATGACCACTTGATCTGTCCAAGACCTCGGGTTGCTGCCCTTCATTATTTAGGCCCATCCTAGCAAAGCAGGGAATAATGCTGCCTACTTGCTGTAAATATCATGTATCAGCCTATGTCCTTGTCAGACCTTCAACTGTGCAAGAGTCATGAAGGCACAAGGTCTCTGCTGATGGCTTTTAACTACCATCTGCCACCCAGCCTCTGTTATTTTGCTCATTGTCTCTCTGTCAAAGTGTCCTGCTTCTCCTGCCTGCCAGTCTTGGCCTTTTTTTTCTGTCTGACTAGCAGGGCAGTGTCAAGCTGCCGGGTGACCCTTTGTGCCACCTCTGACAGCGTTCCCAATGTATCTGCCTCTTGATGCTGCTGGGAACCCTCACTGTGGGTAGTGTTTGGAATGCTCTGCACTGTAAGGTGAGGGCACAGTTCCTGCCTCTCTCCACAACTCATTCACCAGCTCATGTCTATCCAGCTGACATCTCTGTGAGCAGCAAACATTGTGTAGGGCAGTTCCTGTACTCCCATATGACTTTTACCATGTGGCTTTAGTTAACTGGCTGGTATTCTCTAACTTGGCTTCCTCTCACTAAAGCAGGAATGATGGTGATTTACCCTGTTGCATAAGGGTGACATGAAACTGTAGTTAATATTCACCTCATGCCATGTGAAGGCTGGGATCTCATCTGCCAGAGCTGTCAGCCACAGCCCTGAGTGATGTTTTCAAGAAAAAAAAAAACCCAAAGCCCTTTAGAGCTGTTTCCTTGAAGTCCTCTAGACACAAGTGCTTTCACTGCATTTTAAAAGTGCATCTAATGCCGCAGTGTCTGGCCAATGCACATCAATAACAAAAACAGAGCAATAAGCCCAGAAGGGATACTCTGTTCTCCACCCAGCTTTGGATTAGCCATGATGACATTCACTCAGATGAGCAAAGTTAAGCTGTGGTGAAATTTGTGAAAAAGAAAGCCCATATGCATGTGGTTTGGGAGTTAACTCCACACACACAACTGCCTTTGCTCTTCCAGAACCAGTCACTGTGTGAAAAATCTGGGGGGCTTTTTTCCCATGTCAGGAACCCACCATAATAAAGCTGTGTTTACTGCCTGCCTGTTTTGTGGATTCAGGTTTGATCTTTTGCACTCAGGAAAGGAAGTAGTTACACTGAAGTAGCCAGCTCTGGGGATGATGCAAGTGGAAGATACATTAAGCTTCCCTGACGTGGCTTTGCCAAGACATCTCAGTTGTAATCCACAGCTTCCTGATTGCAGTACCAGACTGATCCAGCTCTCCAGACAAAGGCTGTCTTCACCTGATACCCTTCTCCCTCTCCACTCTGAACTGCAGTCCAGTGTGCCTAGCCCTCAAAAAATAAAACACCCTCTGGGTCCTGCCCTGTTCTGGAGGCAGATGGTGACAGTTTTAATATTCAGCATGGCAGGAGGCCCCAAGACTTCTGAAAACAAGAATTAATAATATCTAAAAGTTCTTCATCTGTCAAAATGTCACAGAAGTGGCACTGATAGCCTAAAAGGTCTATGCCTGTGTAAAGGAGCATTTGTTAATCCATTACTCTTTACACACTAAACATCAATTTAATGAGAAAGCAAAGCTGGAGTTATACAACACTCCTAGGATGTGTTCTGCTCATTAAGTGAGAGTGATCTATACAACTGTAAAATGATGCTAAAACTGAATTCCCTTTAGGATATAAAGGACTGAAAATTGTGCAGTAGTTATGCTGGTCCCTGCTGCAGAAATCTTATCCTTCAGCTTTTGAGCTTTTAATTTTAAAACCCCTGGAATAAATCCCCAAGAGCTCATCTTCCTAGTTTGATTAGGCAGCCAACCCAAGTAGGGCAGGGCCAGTGGGGCGCAAGCTGTTGGGTGCAGACTGAATCCAACAGGATTTTGAAGAAAAGGAGAACTAAGTCCCTTCCTTTCAGTGTGGCAAACATGCCTCAGTATCTCCTGGGCAGCTGAAATAGTCTCATTGGGTGACTGCAGAGCTGGGACACTGCTAACCCTTCATTGTACAAGGCATACAGCCACTCTCAGGAACCCATAGGCATGGATGTAGAGGGACAGCTGCCTCCCAGCTTCACCTTCAGCAGTTTAGTCAAGCACAGGAACCAGCCACAGCCTGGGCTGGATTCCTGCTCCTTCCAGCTGCTGTTGCATTTAGTCCACAGAGCTGCAATGAGCTCTCTACTTTCACATTTCTGTGTGTGCTCTGCCTGTGTACTGGAACAACAGTGCTTCAAGAAATGTATTTTATCCTTTTTGCTTTACCAGTGTGTGGGTGGCTCAGGTTTGTACCTGCTGGGTGTGGGCCCCACTGAGAGTAGCTGGGGATGGAACTACTGTTAGTTTGTTTGTGACCCACTGGTTTGGCAGTGGGGAGGAACACCTGATGTGTGATCCAGCTCCAGTAGTGCAGGTCCTTTCCATCTCCCATACCACATCTCCATAATGTAATTAAAACCTGGCAGATGCTCTAAGCTCTCTGTATGGCTGGACTTAATTATCTCCTGAATCTATCTAACATGCTGCCAGAAAGTAGGAATTGCATTTCAGAGGGGAACAAGGGAGTCCTCCAGTTCTGTGAAAACCAGATGCCAAAGCCCAGGAGGCTGCAAAAGCAAGAGGAGAATTCAGTTCCTGGATGTGGTCTCCATGCACAGATTCCTCCCTGCTGTCCCTAACCTCCACTAGATTTTAGAAATTCCTTTTAAGTATTGCTGCCACACCCATGCTCTTTACAGCACCTCAATGGCAGGAAGGGTACAAGCCAAGGGCATGGGTTTTGAGACACTATAGTAAAATACTCCCACTAGCAAACAGAGGGAAGTGGAGAATTTGGATCATGTAAAAACAGCCTGGCTGAACAAACTTAGGCCCTGCTATCTGCAAATGAAGCAGCTATTTCTTCTTTCCTGCTACTGACAACACCCGTTTCCCTGCAGCGGCCTCAGATGCCAACTCTGCAGGTGTCTTTTGCTGCAAACTGCAAACCATTTCACCTCTACACTTAAAAGAGGAAGCTCTGCTGTTAAATATTTAATCAAAATTAATTTGTGCCTTATGTAACACCTTGTAACTGGGCAGGGCTGCCCCTTTCAGACTTGTATTTCCCTTCATCCATGTTGCCTTGTTGCCCTCTCCCTGCTTGTGCTCACAGATATTTCTGTACCTGGCCAATATTTGGGGCCTGACCCCTCTGTGTGGGATATGGGCTCATTTGGCCCAGAGCTCTTACTGTGGCCACAAACCTCCTCTCTGTTGTTGAGTTTGTGATGAGTTTGCAGCAGTTTTCAGTCTTCTGCTATCCACAGGCTGTGCAATCACAGGGAACACTTCCAGGGAACTCTTCACCCTGAAGTCCAACTGGAGAAGAGGTTTTCTCTGCCTGCAAGCAGGAGTATGAACTCCTGAACGTCTTAATCCTTAAGTTTATTTTGGGAGGGGACAGGGATGAGGTCAGGCCTGACATCTTATATCCTACATCTCCAGTATTCTCCAGGATCCTATAGAGAAAATGTCACCTGAGTGTGATTGGAAAAGGACTCCCTCAGCTCTGAAACTTTAGTCTTGTTCTGTGCTGTGGTTCCCACTTGCAAAGCAACACAAACAGTCCTGCCCTGTGGGGTGCTGGGGGTGAGAGCATTCAGAGTGCTCAGATTCAGTGGCAAAGTGGGGCTGCAGGTATCAGAGGCAGATGGCCTGAAAATCATGGTATTAGGGACTTTATTCCTAACAATGGGAACTTGCTTCTGAGTCAGAATGAAAGGTATGATGGAAATGTCAATTCCCATGGGCGATTTTAAGTTGCTGGCACACACATCAAAGACTGAAAGCATTAGAAAAGCCCAAGGCCATTCTCAGAGTGCTGCTGATTTTGCATTTCTTTTTATCCAATCCTGCATTTATTCCTGCGAAGCTAATGGGGCTGACATGAGCTCCTTCCTTAGTCACTTCTCTGTCTTTTCTTCAGCAGTGGTGATCTGTGTCACAGGGACAGGGTTTGCTCCAAGAAAATGAGGAGAGAAGGGGTGGATTTAAGAGAAGTGGGGATTGCTCTTTATCTAGTTAGAAAGGCTAGCAAATGTCAAGGGGGGAACACGTGTGGGTGTCTGAACAGGTTTCTAGTAGTGAAATGTTGCCATCCTGTAGCTGTCAGTGGCAAACGTGCTCTGAGTTCGGTTCCCTGTGCATGAGGCCCTGCACCATCCCAGAGCTCCCTCTGGGTGCTGGCAGAGGAGTGGGAGGTGAGAAGGATGGGCACCTCTCTGCCAGACACCCCAAAGTGGTTCTTCCTGAATGGGGTGATCAGCTGTGGTAGTGCCTTGTAATGGGACACTTTTCCAACTGGCAGGGAAGCTTTAAACACAGACAAAGCGGGGTGCAGAGCTGGGGGCCTGCTCAGCTTGGCACATTGGGTGTATCTGCCAGGATGGCAGCTGTGGCCATGCTCCTGGGGCCGAACACCCTCCAAGCCCTGCAGGAGGGTTGTCTGTGCTGTGCACTCAGGGGGATGGATTTCAGTGTGCTTTGGAGAGGGTGAGGAACTGTAAGACCACACAGAAAGATGTAAATGGCAAAACAGATCAAAGAGAGGGGTGTTGGGGCTGACCCTGCTGGGGTTTGGTAAGAGGCTGCACAGCAGCTGCCATGCACTGTTTCCAGTCCTGCCTCTCTCTGAGCAGGGCAGTGGTGGCAGACTGGGATGGTGCTTGACTGCAGCACCGTTTGTCTGGGTAGATTCCCCTCCATGCCCATTCACACTGTCCCTGCCAGGCTCCCGGGCTCCTTACCACACTTGGGACTTCCTCCGGGGCATCCCGTGCCGGTGCCATTTCGAGTGTGGGGTTAGGTGGTAAATCAGCTGCCTGCAGATCCTGTCTGAGGATTTCCAGGGGTCATATTCCTGAAAGCAAAGGGACAACTTAGGCTCTGCCTGCACCATAGCAGAACATGAGGCAAGGAGGAAGGCAGAGGAAGATGGCAAAGGAACAAAGATGGTAGTGGAGCAGGGGCATGTATATAAGGGAGGAGATGACAAGAGGATGAAAGAGGAATGACAAGAAGGCCTGAGATGCCTCTGCCACATGCCAACTCCTGGGGTGGAGGAGGAGCAGTAGGAGCTCTGCACTACCAGGAAGAACCCCAGCCCAGCCAGCATGTTCCTGGCCAGAGCAGGGCTACAATTTCACACCCTAGGCAGGGGCAAGTGGAGCTCAGAAGAGGAGTTTATTTTCTAGAGCTGTGCCAGGGTCCTGGCTCAAGGACAGGAAGCACCCAGGGAAGCAGGAGTGGCTGACAATGCTCTGTGCAGGAACCCCCCCTACACCTTTTTTCTCAAAAGTTCTCCACATTCAAAAATCTCAGTGTAGGGACAGCATGGGTGTCTCAGCTCCTCACTGCTGTATCCTCAGCAGCACTATCCCCAGCTGGGCAGACAAGCCGCCAACTCTTTGTGTTACAGGACAGTGCTAAATTTCTATTAATTACCTTGATGCCATGCTTCCCCAAACTCTGTCTGGACTGATTGTCTGACACCCTCATGTGGAAAGGTCAGTAATCAGCACCCTTGTGCCATTCCTGAGGTGCTTCTTGCTGGGACAGACTCTCTTCCTGCAGTAGCACCCTGACTCTGTGCCCTTCTGTGCTCTAGTTGGGAGATGTCAGGACAGGGAACTTTGGTTACTTCCCCACAGTCCATCTTACTTCCTTGCAGTCCATTGTACTCCTGGAGGTTTGAGTTTGGGAACTTCCAATGTCCGCAGTAACTCATCAGGAAAAGATGGCACCCAGATGGTTGCTGCCTTCCTGGGTTTATTTTTGCACATGTTCTTTAGTGCCGTGACTTTGAATCTCTTCCTCCAGGGAAGCAGAATGGCAAATGGCAGCTGCTGAAGGCTGGGACTGCTGCCCTCTCTATTGCATTTCCAAATGCTGACAGACACCTGCATTTCCATCCCTCAGCCCTCCTGCCATGGTGCATTTAGGGATTTGATAGGTAAGCACCCAGTCAAGCTGCCAGGGAATGCACTGATTTATCCTTTATTGCGAGTGGTTAAAGTGCTGCACTGTGGGCCAACAGCTGCACTGTGACTTTCCTCAGCAGCCCCTGAATCAGCTGAACTCCCCAGGGATGCACTGCCAGCATGTGGCAGTTCTACTGTGCCAAGGGGAGAGGGATCCCAGCCTTATGCTCAGCTGAACACCCCCTGGTCCCTGTCCCAGCTTTCCTAGGAACCCCACAGGGGCTGGCCCGTGCCCTTGGCTTAGGTGCCTTGTTCTAGGCTACTGCTGTGCTGGCAGGGCTGCAGCTGGCACTCTGCTGTCACCTACAACAGGAACCTCTCCAAGTGGGTGCACGTGCACACCAGGCTCCAGCACAGCAGCTGGCACAATGCTCCGCCAGCGATTGCTGGCTCACAACTGAGAGTTACCCTCCTGTTCTTTCCTGTGTCCTCACTGATTTAATTTCCACTGTCAGACTGGGAATTGCACTCAGCCTGCTTGCCTGTAATGCAGTTACACCCACCAGATGCTCAGCCAGGGTCGGAGAGGGAACATGGTCTGACACTGGTTTGGGAAGGGTGCTGGTGCTGTAGGTACTGAATTTCTGCAACCACTTAATTAAACTTCTGTTGGCTTTGAGGGGCAGCTCTGGTGCTCAACATCCTTCGTAGGAATGGGGAAAATCATACGTAATGGTACATATGTCAGTGCAGATAAGCATGTGCATCTATACGGCATGAAACTAGAGGGAGGGTATATGCAGGTGTATAAAAATGGTAGTGTGTTATCTGCCAAACACCTGGGTACTGAAGTAGGGTAAGATTCCCTCCTGCTGCCTGCCCTGAGGGGCACTGCACAGAACAGGGTTGGAGATGGTCTGGTAGAACAGCTGGAGATGAGGTCAAGTGAAGTGTGGTTAAAGAAGTGCTACTGCTACAACCCACCCCTTCCGTTAGATGCTTACACGAATTACACAGAGATTACACTTGGAAATACTTTTTTTTCAGGCTGCATTGCAGTCCAATAATGATGATTAAAGTTTGGCTAAATGTAGTTTGTCTGTAGAGACCTGACTGGTTAATTGTTATCAGTGAGCCTCAGGAGACAGCAGAACAAGGTTAGAAATGCCACTAATCTACACCAGGCATTCAGAATATTCCCTGGGGCACTGCTGCTTGCTCTGAGCTATGTGCACTTAATATCTCTCTTTGAATAAAGATATTCACTCTATTGCTCTTCTTATAAAGCAAACATGACGCTTGCCAAGCCTGATGAGCAAATGGATACATTACAAATCCAAGTGTTTGTAGTGACAAAGGGTAACGGAAATAGATTCTGTGTTGCAGTGGGACTGTGGCATCTGTGATGTTTGCACTCAGCCCTTTCTCTCTCTACTCTCCTCATTCTCTGAAGGAAAGTGCTGGAGCAGTGCAGGGATACTGTGCACACAATACATTTACTTCTTGAACCCCGAGTTGCAATATATTCCTACAGCACAATTCTTTACTGGAAGATCTGGGAGGTTATGGGGGGATGTAATGCTGGGTTGGGGTAGTTACGTACGGCAAAGGGCCCAGGCAGAGAGACAAGGTTTTCCTGCAGAGACCCCTGCTCTCCTCTGCAGTCCCATGAGGCCCCCATGAGCTCTAGTTGCTTTGAACCTCTGTGATACCAGTGAATATGGCCCTGTCACCAAGTTTACTATGGGCACAAAAAGGAATTTCTTGATTTCTGTGCACATAACCACCCCCTCCTTCAGCTGCATTCATGTTCTGAGGTACTTTTATAAGCGCCACAATCCATATGCTGCCACTCCCAGGGCACACACTGCCTGGCTCTGAAGGATTGATTGCAGGGCACCACCCAGCACCAGCCACCCCATTAGGGTTCTCTGCAGTAGTGCTATCACAAAGGATTCACTGAGCTGAGGGAGCATTCACCTTTTTGGGACACTGCAGATCTCTAGCAAGGCTCATCAGCAAATCATGGGAGATGGGATCCACCAAGTTGAGAAAAGTTGCATTTTTGTAGAGCACTTCATTGAGAAATGTTCCTTCCAGTCCCAGGTCCTACAACAAAAACAGACAGTCAGATACATGGGCTTCCTCAGAGCTGTATGCATGAGGTGTTCTGAAACCAGAAAGTAAATGTGATGAGGGGCCAGCTGGATGCCCAATACAGGAAATCATCCAGCAGAGGTGCAGCAGCCGTGTCTGACCCAGCATCACTGTGCTGTGGGGTGCAGGAAGCCAGAGAGCTGAATGAGATACAGTGTTAATTTGAGCCAGTCAGCCTAGGGCTGACCACCTTATTTCCACCTACCACAGGAAGGTGAGAATTCTATCATTTCCAGGCTGGCTGGAGCCTGGAGAGAATTAGCTTCAGAGAAACACCGTTTTGTCAGCCTCTATGTGTGAATCTGCTGAAGTAGCTGAGCAGGAAGGCTGGCTCTAAAGCTGCTTCTCCAATCTCAGCTTTTCTAGAAGAACCAAACCTTTCTCAGCTATTTAGATGCTGCCATACACCCTGATGGTGGCTGGCTGAGCAGAAGTCCTGCCTATATGCATGAATTTAGGTGTGCTGTGAATTTCTCAGTAAGCACTAAGCACTGGCAGCATTGGGTGTAATGGTAAATTTATAGGTGGCTTTACACCCACAGTCAGAGGGACTCCTCATCTTCCACGGTGTGAGTTAGGGGAACATCTGTGGTTCATGCAACTTATCTGCATGGACAGGATACGAGGCACTTCTGGAAGAAACCTCAGCATCTTTGGGAACAGAAAGCCTCCTAGGGGCCAGAGGAGTCCTGCTGCAAGAAACTAAGCTGTTTCTTGCAAGAGGAAAGCCAGGACCTAGCATATGACACAGGTATTACAATTAGAAGGTACCAGAGAGCTGTGAAAAACAAAAAAAAAATAAAAGTGGGAAAGAGAGGTCATGTGCTCACATGAAAATGCCACAAGAGCAAAAAAAAAACCAAACCGTAGAAGTAGAAATATAGAACAGAAAACCTCCCTAATAGGGATAGTTCTGGGTTTGATTCAGTTGACAAGGAGGGCTTAGCTGAGGGAGGAAACGAGTCTTCTCCCATTCTGTATGCGGCTGACAGGAGAAATGAATAAGCAAATGGGTGCCCCATATGTTCACACTGTTCTCCTGAGCGTGTGCTTCAGGCACCACCCAGTGACTGAGAGCTAAAAAAAAGAGTGAGGGGGGGGAAAGAAGCTGGATGTATGCATGCACATCACCAACAGGAGCCATAGCTGGCAGAGGTTTGGGATCTTAACTCTAAGATCAAAGCCAGTGCTGCACCCTATTCTGTATATGCTGGATTGAGCAGAAAGCGCAATCCCACAGAGACTCTGGCTACAGAGACAGAAAGGGAGAATAAACGAAATGCTTTGCAGCCCCATACTCTGTGTACACAGGTGATACCCATAAGCTCCCAAGGAATCCAAGCAGTGGATCAGTCCTGAAGGACAGACAACCACAGCTGGATATGGGCCAGGAGCGTACCAAGGCATCATGCCAGTGTCTCCCTTAACCATAAGGCTTCAGGGAAATGGAGCCTCCTACGCCAAGTGTAATATGCACAGATGAAGAAAGCTGCTGCGAGGATGGCATGGCTGGGCATGCAGCACTGGATGTCAGAGCAGTAATTAAACTCCCCCAGTTGGAGCTATACCACTAAGATGAATCTGCATTCCCATTATAAATCCTGCCTGCAAGGGTTTTGTAAGTAATATAGCTGTAAATATTCACTTCACATTGATATTCCATAAATTCTAAGCCCAGAGGCATTTTCCGGTTCATTTTACTTATTTCCCTCTTTCCCTCCCTCTCTCTCTCATTTCTTGGAAAATCCTGTACCACCTAAAGGGTGCCTGCAAACAGCAGAATATTATAACTCTTGCCAGTTCAGTTGGCTTAGTGCTGTTGTCTTAAAAATGACACTTGGCCATTGTCTCAGCACAGGGAAAACAGATGCCACAAGACTTTTTGCTGGTGTAGGTTTAATGGCCCCCCTGGCTTCAGCTGAGTGATGCCCACCTAGATCAGCAGGAAAACTGGTCTGGCCTCTGCTGGTGGGCATTTCTGGGGCTGGTAAAATGATGTGCAATGGAGCTGTCCAAGTGTTCACATACAAAGCATGTGTGCACCTGTGGTTTGCAGTTGTTCTCCATGCAGTCTTCTAAAAATGCTGGGATCTTGTGTCTCTGTTAGTGGATCTGCTTCTGCCTGGCTTGCTTGCTTTACATTATCACACCCTCTGAACACCCTAGGAATAGTCTGCAGCCCTCTGGAGTGTGCAGACCACAGGCCAAAACCCACTGGCAGATACATCTGCAGGGTACACCTGCAAGGCTGGGCAAGGTGTGTGTCTGTGGGAGCAGCAGGGACCCCGTGTCCTCTGGTCTGGCTGAGCTGTCTGCTCACCTGAGGGGGCTGTAATTCTGGTGTCATCATTTCTCTGCCTTCCCTGGGGTGTTTGCACCCTGGCCCAAGGCACAGTCATGAGGTGTGGTGTTAAATAACCTCCCTGTCCACTAGAGTGAACAAGGTATCTCTCTTTTCACAGGTAACAAACAGACCCTCACCTGGGACACATTAATCCGTGACTCCCGAGAGCGTGGTACTGCCAAGGTAAGGAAGGACATGCTGGGGACCAAGCTAAGGGGTGAATTTAGTTGTGAAGTGAGGAAAATTTGTAAATTAGAAAAAAAGGCTGATTTGAAGCTGACATTGGACATGTGAGGATGACTGGGTGTGATGACATGGCCCCAGACTGGGTGACAGTTGTGCTCAGCTGTTGAAGGGTGAGATACATGTTAGTGGTGTAGCCCTCTGTCTCTGAAACCTCTGAGCACTCAATGAACCAGAGGCTGTGGGGTGCTGCTGGATGGGTTCCCATCCTGCTTGGCAGAGGAAGACTGTGTTGTGACTCCCACTGTTCTGTCATGAGCAGATGGACAGGCAGAGAGGGGGATCAGGAATAACATGGGGAACTGGAAAGGCAGGAGGCAAAATGTGAGTGTTCAGGACATGATAATTCTCAGCACAGATGTGGGGAAGCTGAGTGTCTAACTGATCCTGAAAGGAGCTTAGAAATGACCCTCCATTCCATATGGCCCGGTGACTTAGCACTCAAACCCTGTCTGTTCACAGATGGACCTTCTGGAGACCTCCAAGGTCTCTGGAGGGTATCAGTGCTTCAGTCTCAAGGAGAGGTGCTGAGCACTACAGAAAATGACATTCTGTGGTTCTGGCCTCTGGCATACCCTAAAAAAGTCTGTTCATGTTATATAGCCATGTCCATGAAGTGAGGGGTTGCCTCCCTTTCTTCACAAGCTTCTTGCAATAGTGCCTTTCCAAAACTGCCTCTGAAATCTTATTCAACCCTTGTGTGCCATACTGGTGCACACACAGATGTTCTCAGCTGTGAGTTTATCTGTCTACACATGTGGCAAGAGGAGTGTGGTGCTGGTAACAATCCTCATGTGAATGCTAAGGTAGTGGACTGGAGAAGCAGAAATGTAATTTTTGGTCCTGCAGGTTCTTACTTGTGAGTGTGCAACTTGCTGGTAGCCCAGGGCAGTGACCACCACTGTTGAATGTGGACATGCAGAGCAGACAGGGCTGTTAATGCAGCTCCCTGCAGCTGATAGTGTGGGTGCACAAGCATCCAGGGAACCACTCCCTGCTCCACTGTACTCACACCCAAAGGTTACTTCCTACTAAGGCAAGAAATATATGTTCCCAAGATGAAGTAGATCATTATCTAATGAAGCAACATGATAAGGTAAGAACTGATAGTGTTTTATGCCCTGATCGGAGGTGAGTTTTGTCCCCTGTGCTACCAACTATAGAGTTGCCTGCAGTTTGGGGCAGCTGAGTTTGGCTGAAAAGTGATGGTAGCAGTGAGTGATGGAGGAGATGGCTCTGTTCCAGCAGCAGGGCTCTGTCCTCAGCATCAGTTTGGCACCACACTGTCTGCACACTGGCTTTTCTGTTCCTGAATGGCGGCAGACAGAAACATGCTCCCACTGATACACTGACCCCTTTACCTCTTCTCTCAGCCTAGATTGTCCCAGAGGTCCCCTCCAAAACCATTTTGGGTTTTCCCAGACAGATCTCAGCCAGCCTGGCTGGGTGGGTGTAAAGGGATGTGGTGGCAGTGGGACAGCAGTGCCTTTTTTCTGGGGGGCATCAATCCTGAGCAAACCCAGGGTCTGGCAGGAGGGGTGTGGATGGGCACACCCCAAGCTCGGACCCCGCTTTTCCTGAGTGCAGCACAGTCCTCCCAGCTCCATCCCAGCCCCTCTCTCTGCCCCCGGCAGTCGGGCCAGGTGTCCGTCGCCCAGGATCCCGTGGCTCGGGCGGTGGCGGGGAGCTGGGGCTGGTGTCGCCCGCCGCGCAGGGGTCCGAGCGCGGTGGCTTCCGCCCCGCCAGCGCACGAAGCGGAGAAAGGCAGCACAAAGAGCCCCGCCAAGGGGGGCTGCAAACCCCCACCGCCGGGGAGGGGGCTCCTAAACCGCGGCTCCCTGCGCCAGAGCCCCGGCCGGGGGCTGCAGCCCCCGGCCCCGCACCGCCCTTTGTGCCCTGCCCTGCCCTGCCCCGCCCTATCCCGCCCCGCCCCGCCCGCCGCTCCGGGCCCGCATCCCCGAGCAGGTACCTTCCTGAGCAGCCGGAGGATGTGCACGGCGTGCTCCCGCTTGTGCTCCCGGATGGTGGCCTGGATCTCCCGCAGCCACCCCACCCGCCGCACGTAGGGCGCGGGCGAGGCTTTCCGCAGCACCCCGGGCAGCTTCTGCGGGTGCAGGAGCAGGGAGGAGAGGTGGAAGTCGCCCCGGCCGCCCTCCAGTCTGCCGGAGCAGGGCTCCTCGCCGCTCTCCTCCTCCAGGCTGCTCTGCCGGCTCAGCCGGGAGCCCATGGCCGCGCTGCCGCCGCGCTCCGGACCCGGCGGGCTCCGGGTTGTGGGCCGGGGGAGGTGCCGGGGAAGGCGGGGGGTCCGGGCCGCCCCGCCCGGCCGGCCCCGCCCCGGCTCCCCGTGCTCCCGACGTTCCCGCAGGAACAACGCCCCGAGGGTCTGGTATTGCGGGGCTCCGTGCCCCAGCACCCGCCTCCCCGGCGGCCGGGCAGCCCCGCTGCCTCTGCTCCCGAGGCGCCTCCTCCTCCCGGGTTTGTTCTGCCGAGAGATGCTCAGTGGGGAAGACAAAGAGAGAAGCGGATGCTGCCGAGACTGCTCCTTCCATCCAGACATTTTGGGCAGCTTTTTTATTCCTGGACAAACTCTTTGAACACTGCAAAAGGTTGTCTAGATTAATAGTGGTTCAAAACACACCATCTGGCAGGGACTGCTTCTGTGGGCTGTGTTTTCTATCAGTCTGCTGTTGGACCCAGAGGAGGTGTTTTACAAATCTAGAAAGTGGCAGGAATTTTGCCCACCACCCATCATTTGCAACTGATAGTATGATGCTGGCACCGTTCCTTACCTGCTGTGGGTAGAACTGTTTTCCTTGTATGTATTCTTCCCTCCTCCAGCCGTGCACAGCAAGTTTAGCACTTGCTTTTCCTCAGACAAAATTACTGCCATCTAACAGGATGGTAAAAAACAAAGCCTGGATCCCATCTCCAGCCACTTAGATTTTGCAGGCAGCTCCGTCGTGCTCCCAGATTAACCAGTGTCTCAGCCTGACCTACTTTTTGGAGTTGGAGCCATGAGCTTACTTCTGTTCAGGACTATCACCACACTGAGCCCAGTGCCCAGGGCAGACTGGTAGCTGTAATGCGAGGACACACAGCTATAGGAACAGTCAGGGGTTCCCACTGCCTTGTGCATCCAGAGACAAGTATCACACGATGCATTTGTAGAAGAATCTGTTTTGACCATTGGGTTCTCACTTTGGGGGAATGGGGATGACCCTGGCTCTTTGTGGTACAGAGCCAGCAAGGATCATTTTCCTTCTCAGCCTTTCTCTGAGCTGTGAATGGGGATGGAGATGTGGGTGCTTTGCATCATTACAGCCTCTTTCAAATACCCTACAGGTGACCCCTGTCTGTCTTGAGGAGACAGGGACAAAAAGGGGCTGGATTCTAAAGCAGCCTGCCTAATGCATTAATTTTATCACAGTGTTTGTGCAGCTCTCCAACCACAGTAGGACAAATTCTGAAGGCCTTTCTCAGAATTTGACTCGATGTCTGATCAGACAAAAGCCCTATCTCCCTGATAGTCCCCTCCCTGCTCTATCTAAGCACCTGCATGAGGGAAATTACCATCAACAGATCTTGAGATATGGCTGAGGCTGACTCAAGCTAATCCCATTTGGAAGGAGTAGATGCTGAGTAAGGACTTCAGGATCTGGTCAGAGAGCTTTGAGAGAGGCTGGGTCAAGAGAAAATCACTTATATGGGGTGCAGTGTTATGGCTGCAAGATTGTCACTGGGAGCAACGGGAAGGACAAAAACTGCTGGAGCGGTGGGTAAAGGTGTCAGTGGAGGGGTGCAATGGGCTTTCCCTGCTGTCTGGCAGCTGGACAGGCTGCCACAGAGCTGTGCTTCTGCCTGCTCTGCTCTGTGAGTGCCACTGAAGGGAGCAGCAGCGACAGTGGGGTTGTAACCAAAGGATCAGTGTAACAGCAGAATGGCTTTGTACGGCTCAGCTGTGTCACACCTTATCTCCGAGAGTCAGAAGGAGCTGCAGTTTACTCGTAGGTGGGGATGCAAGCGGGTGGATCGTTCCGAGGCAGCGGGAGAACCAGGGCACGCAAGTGGCTGGAGGATGGCACAGTTACCAGGATACCCTCTCCTCTGCATGTGACTTGGAAATATCCTGCCACGGAGCAAATCCTCTTAACAAACAAACAAACAATTGCAGGAGCAGTTCAGCTGTCTCTCGGCTGTGTGCTCTAACGCTGGAACGCGACAATAGCACGGACAATAGGAGCTAATGAGAAACACACCAGTGCTCCACTTGGCTTTACTGAAGGAGAATGCCTGGCAGGCAGCTCTTGGTAGACTAAGAGATAATCCTGCCCTGTGTGTGCTTTCAAAGGGCATATGACAGCGAGCGGATGTATTTCTATGGCTGAGATGATCAGCAAGGGGAGGAGGCAGCAGTTGGCTTGGAAAGAGTGGACTCTTCTGTCAGTCTGCATCCTCTGGTCCTGTGCAACCCTAGGAGAGACTGCACCAGTAAGTGAGGATGCAACACCTGGGAGATACCAATCTGGGAGACACCCAAGGAGTGTCCCTACCTTTCCTTTCATCTCTGCTGCAGTGGCAAGGGCACCTGAAAACTGTACACAGAGATAGATCAGCTTGTTGGGTACGACAGAGTGGGAACTGTGGGGTCTCTCACAATGAGCACAAGCTGTGGTTTTAAGACTTGGCAATCCCATCCTAGTGGATATGTTAGCACCTCTCAGAAGGATGTTTTCTTGCTGCTAACCTGAATGTGGGGCACATGGTGCTGCCAACTGCAACTAGCTGGGTGCAGCATGACCAAAAATCACTCTTAACATGAGAAACAGGAAAAATGGAAAGCAAACAGAGATCCTTTCACTCAAATTCTGTGCTATAAGCACATCTCCTTGTGGCCCCAGTGTCCAGTAATGGGAATGTTCCTAGTCTTTCAGGCAAATAAGGAGATCTCAGGTCAGTGCCAGGACAGAAGAACAACTCTGCTGGTTCAGACTGCAGGTCACTTTCCTCTGGGATCCTCATTAGCAGTGGTTAATAGAGGATATCTAGCCAGAAGCATAACAACAGGGGGATGCAGGTCAGTGTGTTCCTGAATACTGTCCTTATGACCAACCATCTGTAGTTCAGGAATTTCCTGAGATGTGTATCTCTGCATTTAATAGTCTTTATGGGTTTTTCCTAAACCTTTATTTTTGAGCCTGAGAAAATTTTGGGTATCCACAGCAACTTCATGGCACTGTTCAGCTGTGTGAAAAAATATTTACTTTGTTCTGAATCTGTCACTTACTGTTTTCATTTGATGCTTTTGTATCTTAAATATTGGAAGAGGCATCAGGCAGTCATTCCCGATTCATTTTCTCTAAGCCACTCTCGAATGATAAACCTCTGCTGAGTCCCCTCTCAGGTTTCTGTTTCCCAGACTGAAGAGTCTTGGACTTGCCCAGAAACCATTTCAGCCCTTAGTTCATCCATAACTAGGCTCCTGCCTCTCGTCTAGCACCTGCTGCAGCCTCTGGTGCACCCACAACAGCCATGGGAATGCAGCTGCACCCTGGAGCTACCCGAGAGCACACTGGGGTTTGTGGTTTTGCTCTGGCTTCCAGCACTCTATTGACTTTTTGTGATTGCTCTTGAGCCTTGGGCTGATGCTTTGCCTGAACACTCTTGCCTTGCCCTTGCTATTGCTTGGCCCCCGTGACTCAGTTTCCCATAGATAGGCTGGGGAGGGGATAATCATTGCTCACCTCTTATGAATTCACACTGGCAATCCTGGTCACAGGTTTCCAAGGCCTTGTTTCCGTGTTGTCCATCCCTACAGGGTCTGTGGTCTGTACAGTGCTGTGCTGGGAGGTCGAGCTCCCATCTGTGCCTGGGAAGGTTGTGGCTTCCTCCCTGACACAGCTGGAGGAGCTGCCCTGAGTTTGCACTGCCTAATGTGCCCCTGCCCTGTTTGTGCAGTGCTCAGTGCCACAGCACTCCCTGCAGAGCTAGATCGCTGCGGCCAGAGCTCCAGCCACTGCCCTTTCCCTTGGAATACCCCGTGGTGCCCACGGTGTGACTGCAATTCCAATTCCCTGCCTGCCAGGGACCGGGCGCGCACGCCCGCACGCTCACGGGGCTGCTCTGATTTGTATGCTGGTCAAGTTGGCTTCGAATGACAATCCTAATTATGTTTGCCTTGTGTATGATGAAGGTTACATTTTTGACTGGTTTTGCCGGGCTGGAAGTGTAATTGATTAATTTAGTGCTTAAGAAGGGAAAGAGGATTAAGGCGGAGGTGAGGCTGAGCTGCCAGACACTGCATTGACTGCCTCGCACTTTCACAGCTTCAGCTTTTGTTTGCCTGCAAACCAGCTTGTCTGAGCTCCCAAGTTGTTATTTCTTGTGGCTCTGAGCTTGTTGGCAGATCCCTCAAAGCCAAGCCTCCTGCTGGGAAGGGAGCTGTAGCTCTGGAGAGATACATGCAAAGAGCTAGTGCAGGCTCCAGATTTAATGCTGTTGTATCTAGGGGCAAATGCACTTGCTGTTTGGCCATGATCTATTCATGTGGGAGCTCCATACCCCAAACACCGGTAAGCTCTTGACTGAACAAAGCAGCAGACCTGGAGAAAGTCCATCTGTCCATGACAGTGCAGTTTTGGGGAAGAAGTTCTCTTAATGACAACCATTAAGGGGATTTCTTCCCCTAAACTGCAGACTACATGGAGGTGGGGAGATAAAAGATGAACACAGCATCAGTTGGGCTGTAGTCTTAGGGAGTTCCTGCAGCATCAGTGCTGGTGGAAGCAGCTGCATCCTGACAGTCACTGCTGAGGCTCTGTCTTTGATGGGCAAATGGTAGCAATAGCCCATGTAACATTCATTAGATCTTAAACCTTTTGCTTCTTGCAGCTGAGGCTCTCTTTGCAACCCACGAGGCCCTTGGTGGTGCTCTGCTCTGAGGCACACATCTGTGCAGTGATGGGTTTTAAAAAGGACAGAGTTCTGCTAAGTAATTATGGACATTGGCCTGCTCATTATTGGGCAAATTAATAAAGTTCTTGCAGGGCCCATAAAAGCACATTTGTTGGCCTGTATATTGCCTGCATAGAGAATCATAACAACTTGTGGTCTTGTGGTCACAGTGAAGTTGGACAGCACTGCTGTGAGCACAGGGAGGTCACCAGTCTGCTCCAGTGACACATGACATTGCCCTGACTTCTTAGCAGGGAGAATTTCCAGCTTCTGTGGCTTTTATGGTGAGTCAATTAGGGAACTGACATGCATGGAGGATTTCTGTTACCTGCATTCTGGGAGCATGCTGCACCCATTTTGTTTAGGTTAATTTTGTCTTGATTAAATTAAGGCAGGCTGTGAGGATGCTGTGAGGCTTGGACACACAGTCTTGTGCTGAACTGCTGCAGTGGCTGTAGTGCCTGGCAGAAAGGCAGGGGGCAGCTCTGAAAGCACCACCAGGGACACCCCTCGCTGCTCTTGGAGCAGTGGGGCTGGCCAGGCTCTCCTGTCCCACTCAGGAAGTGAATCACACACCTCCTGCATGGGATATCTCTTCCAGCCCTGAGGGGGCTTTCAGAGGGAGATGGTGGGAAGCCCTGACGCTTCTCACGTTCTGCCCCAGGCTCACCCTTCCCCTCTCCTTCCTTCACCTTCTCCACTTCTCCATCGTGGCCTGGTCCTGTGTATGCTTTCCAGACACCTTTTCTGTCCTCCCCAGCTCTCTGCTTTCCCCTGGCAAACATGCAAGACCCTCAGGTAGCCCTCCAGAGAAAGGAAGGGGAGAGTCACTGGGGCTGGTAGGAGGTCTTTCAAGGCAGCAGCACAAGGTCCCCTTTGTAACACCTTGTGCTTTTGATCAGCCTTAAAGGGGAGCAGTAAAGTTGAAAAAATAGCAGAGCAATGCAGTTAATGAAGCAAATGCTGGGAAGTGGCACCTCCAGGGACATCCTGTGGTCCCAAGGGGCTGCTCTTCTGTTCAGCCACCTGCCTTTCTTTGGGGTGCAGCGCTGGCTCTTGCCTGCTGATGCTTTCACAAGGCTGATGGGGGTGTAGGGGAAGGCCCTGGGACCTCTCCAGGCTTTACCACAGATTAGACCATTTAAGAAGCTGATCTAAGACAGGAGAAACAGTGGAGGAAAGCCTTGCAATGACTTAAAATGTACCTTGCCATGGGGCTCTCGCATTTCCAGCTTTTAAGAGGCAGAAATGTCTGATCTTATAATATGTCCCTCTGAAATCCCTTCTTTTTTTGTGCGTCTCATAAAAATATTTCTGAAGAGCTTTTAGAAAACCTGGCTTAGAAGCTCCACAGTTTAAAGCTATGGGCTAGAGTTGTGGTTTCATAAAAGAATTAAACCATCTTAAGCTCATGCAGGAGAGGCTGAAGGCAGCGCCTGGTGCTGCTAAGCTTCTTTTGGAATTTGAAACCACTAAGTGCACAGATTATATTGGCTCTAAGCATCTTAGCAAGCAGTGCTAAACCGCTGAGAGCAACCGCAGGGCCAGGGGGAGTGTATGGACCAGGCACTGGAGTCTGACCTGAGCAGACAGTGCATGAAAATGCTGGTGGCTCTTTTGAGTGGTGACTGTGTGGGAAGCTCAGTGCTCTCCCCATCGTTGGCTCTGGCAGAGGGAAGTGAGTCCAGCCATCAGATGACACATTAGATGTCCTCCTGCTGAGGAGGATGGCACCACTGACTAAGACTTTCATGTTGTTCGACCTCAGCACTTTTTAAAACGTTTACAGTTCATGACAGACCTGGAAAAGTGACCAACTGTTTTTATTTCTTTCCAGCTTTACTAGTTTTTCTTAATTTATATCCAAAGATAAAAAGACATCTCTTGTCTAAAAAACCCCAAATATTTGAAGAGTACAAGAAGCAGGGCTTAAAGTGGGAATTGGCGCATAAAAGCCTTCTTTGAAGCATTTCCTCCTCAGCCCAGGAACCTTCCAGAGCCAGGTGTTACACACCAGTGACCCAGCATTTAGATTTAGCCAGGTGATCAGAAGCAGGCCTCCAACTCTGTCAGTGAGAGTCCAGTGCTGAAGGGACTACTCTGGCTGTTCTGTACTGCTTGGCCTCTGGACACTGGACTGGAGCTGTCCCCAGGATCTAACATGAGTCTCTCTCCAGCCTGTGCCCTGGTTGCCAGTGTCACCCACTCCAGCCTTTAAAAGATAAGAGCCACCGAGCCAAACTGACCTACTGCCCTGTTTTGCAGCACTGATGAATTTGGATTTTATGGTGCTAGTCTCTGAATTATATTTTGCCTCTCACCTAAGACGCCCTGAGGGATTCACCCCCTGGGGTTTTACCTAGATGATCTCTAGACCCACTGCAGTCTGCAAGCCAGTGCCATGAGCAGACAGACAGGAAAGGGTAGTGCTGCTGGAAAAGCAAACAGGCTTTTCCGAGGAGACTTGTCTGTGTCATTAATACCTGGCACCACTGAGCTGCTCAGCACAAAGGCTCTTTTGGGCTTTGCCAGGCTCAGGTTTGGTTTGGATAACACCCGTGTGTGCCACTTCTGCCCTGTGCACAGAGCTTGCCGCTTGCCTCAGTGCCACCCCGCACGTGCCGTCCCTCGTGCCGTGCCACGGATGGAGCCGTTCCAGGCAGGCTGTCAGAGCCTGTGATCTTCAGCAGATGCATTAACTGTGTTAACCTTTGAAGTAAAGTGAATTTCTGATGTCAGAACAGCAGAGGCCAACATACAACCTTCCACCTTCCCATACTTTTATTGTCACCATAGAAAATGCTTTGGCTTCTTCTGTGCTTACCACAGCAGTTTTGTGTGGCTTAGCCCATGTTTGCCTCATCGCGTCAGTCCACACAGTTCACTTGTAAGGAATTTCATCCACACCTTAAAGAAATTGAGGAAGATGAGGTTGGGAAGGCTCTGGGATGCAGGTCGTGCCTCAGTGATTGTAGGCAGCAGTGCTGAAAAGGAAGAAAACCAGGAGGAAGAGTGAGCTGCTGTAGAGGAGCTACCTCGTGACAAATGCTTTAAGAGCAGTGACTAAGTGCTTCCCTGCTTTGCACCATCATCATACAGGGCAAAGGAAAGGTGCTGGGATGCCACTCCCCACACCTGCCTTGGACCCAGCGGAACCACTGATGGGATACCCGGCCCTTGGTGTCTCTCTCCACATCTCAGGTGTCAGGTGCTATTTATTATCCTGGAGGCTGCTGCCCAAGGTGCAGTCTCACAGTGAAACAGGACAAGCCATCCCAGGGAGGATTTCCGCCCTCTTTTTGATGTCGTTTGAGCCAAATATAGGGCTGCCCTTTGAACAAGGTGTTTTTGAGGCCGAGGCAGTGAAACTGAGCTTGGTGAGGCATAGAGATCGTGTCCAGGAGGCAGGAGCATGGATGCCACAACCCTTGCCAGGCTATCCATCTTCCCTGCAGCCCAGGCGACGCTTTGGCTGGACAGGACAGGATGCTGAGGGGCTGCAGCAGGGCAGTGGCAAGGGGGGCACCCCATGGAGGGGATACCCCCGTGGGATGCTGCTGCTGGCAGCGCATCCCCCGTGGCAGCTGCGTCCCTTGGACAAGTGGCAGCCCCCCGCGCGGCCCGCCCAGCCCGCGGGCTGGCTGCCCTTGAACCGCCTCCCGTCTGTGCCATCTAGTGCCCGGCACAAGAACTGGGACTGACCCAGCCTCTCACCCACAGGGGAACAGCCCGGCTGCTCTGGAGAAGAGGCTCTCCTCTCCCTGGGCCAGTCGCCAAGCCCTGGGCCAGGCAGGGATGTGCTGGGAGGACCCCTGAGATGCCGCACCGCCTGCATGGAAAATCCCACTTAGCTCCAGGTAGGATCGCAGCGCGCAGGTGTGTCTGTGGGGCGGATGGAGCGGGGAGAGTGGCGCTGCTCGGAGGCTGGAGGTGAGATGAGGCTGGGCAAGACCTCGCTGCCAGAGGCTCCAGGTAGGGACAGGAAGGCTTGAAGCTCTTGGGAATCCTGCCTTTGCTTTTCAGGCACTGTGTTCATGTGGCATGCTCTGACGCTGCACATGTGTTTTAAGGGATGAAAATACTGACCTCTGACTGGAATTCTCCTATTTGGACAGATTTCAATGCCATTCCAAGGGAGCTGCAGTTAGCTGTACTTGAGTGAACACCCTAGACTGAAAACACTTTATTTTTCAGTGTATTTGGCATAATCTTTGTTATGCCATTTCTTAGGTAAGTTCCTTGTACTAAGTTGTTATTTTTCTAAAAAGTTTCCATAGCTGTAGCTTGATTTGCCAGCTTTGATTCTTAACTCTGCTTCTGTCCTCTTTATCCTTTTCAAAGGCATACTTTTCTTCTTTACAGACCCAGTTTCATTTATAAGCTCTAAATAAGAGTGAGTGAACCAGGAGCTAACAAATTCTTGCTTCCTTCTAGCTGCATCATTTTTTCCACAAAATCTTTGTAAGAGATTTAAAGGTAGTGTAAAGACCTTCTAACTCAAACCCATCAGTATATATCTGCTCTTCATATTGGTTTATCACAGCCAGGCATTACATATTTCTCTATATTGAATTTCATCAGATATTATTTGCCCTGTTTCACAGATGTTTTCAAGTTTTCCACAGTTGAAATTTTCCTGATATCTTTTGCTAGCTCCGTATTTTATTGTCTACCATTTCATTACTGGGCCACAATATATTCAATATATTCAATATATTGAACATGCTGCCTCTGGCATCCATAGGACACCCCAGTCAGCTTTTTCCACATGAAGTTTTGATCATGCATTCTTCACTTGTAACTTGTATTGGATATAAAATAATTATCTGATAGCTGCCTCCCAGAACTTCCTATTAGTGACTTTAGGGAGTTAGTAGTAAAACTGTTCAAGGAGCAGAGGAGCATATCATTGTTCTTGGGATCACATCCAGTGTCTGTGAGCTTTGCTCCTCTTCTCCTGTGAACTCTATCTGTGGGTTTGCCTCTCCAGGATATAATGAACAGGCATATCATCATGTTTCTGAAATGTAAAATTTCCTGCTAATTTAATTTGTTTCTTGGTGCTTAAGTAAGGCTGATTGCTGAGGAAGTCTTGGTAGCCTTTTCAAATGTGAAAGAGTAGAATTGCCCCTTAGCATCTGATAGGTAACTGGCTGTAGTGAAGGCTTGCTGGTTTTGGAGCTGGCATGCTCAGAGCTCTCCTGGGGCTGCTATTGATCTTGGCATGTTACTGCTTTTGAAGGGACTGATCTTTGAAACTAGGCTCCAGGAAGTCATTTAAGGATGTGTTTGCATCCTGCTGAGCACTGAAACAGTGAGGATTTCAGTGGGAAGGAAACTCATCTTGAAAGAGATGCAGTCTTTATCTGCTTTCCCTAATTAGTGCTCCATCTTCCTGGAGGTGATTTTCTCTACAGCACCCCCTTGGCAGCAGCAAGGCAGTGCTGGGGTTAAGCCCCCACTTGCCCAAAGCTTACCTGGTCCCAGCTGTGGCCAGAAAGCTCTGTTTCTGAGGTGCCTGAGCTGAGGGCAGGTGTTTTGCTGTGCTGCCCACATGGCTGTTTGCACACCTGCAGTGGCCCTTCTGCCAAGACCGAGGGTTGCAGAGGCACGGTTGGTTCTCCAGTGAGCTCCTGGCTCCTCACAGGTCTGTAAGCTCTTTTATTGCTGTCTCTCAGTTCTTTGGAACTCATAGTACCTAGGGCTTCACACCTTCCCCTGTGTAATTCACTCCCAGGTCTGTTGTGTGCCACAGTCAGGCTTTAAAGTGTTTGTGTGAGCTGGGTGCCAGTGAGAGTCTGTTCTGTGGTTTGTCCCCAGAGCTGCTTAACTAATAGGGAAGCCCCAAAACTCTGTTTTGCATGAAAGGAAATGGAGGTTCAGACAGGCAATGTGATTTATTGCAATCATTTAGCAGCAGAAACAGGAGAAAATCCCCTTTCACTCCCCACACCTCAGTGCTGTAACCACAAGGCCATGTGTACCCCTTCCCCCAGCCCTTGCAAGGGAGTCAGGGTGGGTGCCCAGCTGTCACGGGGGAGTTTTGGTGCAGGGGACCCACCCCCCTGTGCTGAGGAGGTGCTTGGTCTTACCTGCATCATCTCCTATCATGGCACAGCAGTGGCTGTGCCTGGGTATCACAGGGGGCCAAGGCCTGGGCAGGGCTCTGCTGAGCCTGGCTCAGTGTGTGACAGCTGGACTCCTGGCTCCCCAAACGTCCATCCCAGCTTTAACTGCACTGACACTGCTGCCTGGGTATAATTAGCAGTTGAGAAACTCTGAGAGTGATTTTAATAAGCTGAGAGTAATGCAATTTGTCTTTTCTATAAGAGATGCTTTGCAAACAAAAGCTGTAATTAAAAAGCACACACACAGGGCAAACAGCGACTGTGCCGTGGGCGTGTGACTGCTCCATGTGCAGCGTGTCTGGCATGTGGCCTGGCCTGGCACAGGGGTCCCCCTTTGGGGCAATCTTCGTCATGGGGTTCCTGAGAGACCAGCATGTTAAAACTGCAGGATTTGGCTCAATTGTGGTTTTTACAAAAGGCTCTCCTCTGTCTTCACAGATCCCCTTTGATATAATGTTGTTCCTTGATAAGAATAAGTCTCCTGGGTGTCATCCTCCCCATTGCTTTTCATTCCTGTCACCATTGTGTTTCTGTGTTCTCACCCACGAGCCCAAATTAGCTTGAGGCTGGTGGGATCTCTGTGGCAGAGGCCAGCAAGGCAGCCAGGGCAGCATGGGGGGAGTCAGGAAACCTTTTCAAGAGCAGCCAGCATTTCTGGTAGCCTCAGATCTGAACAGTCAGACCAGGCCCTGGACTCTGCCTCTCTTCCTTGCTCCTTCCTGCTCTCTTAAAAAAAATCCATATATATGGAAAGATAATCTCTTTTATCTAGTCTTCTGCCTCTGCACAATTCTGCTGCACCCTGCTGGAGTTCAAGGTTCACTTCTGGCCATGGGATCTCTCATGGGGGAGCAGCTACATTGGGTCCCAAGGTCTGTTTCCCCCAAGCCCCTGTTGCACACCAGGCCAACCTCACCAGAAAATTGTTCCTCTTCCTCAGTGCTATGAGGGAACTGTGAGGGGACAAGGTGGGAGACAGAGGCACAGCAGCTGTCAGAAAATGGTTATACTCACAGCATCACGGCACCAGAGTCAGGGATGTGTGCCTCTAATGGGGGGCAGGGGGGAGTAGGAATATTGCTCCAGCCTCTGGGAAGCACCTTTGCCTCCATCTGCAGGCAAGGTGAGGGCCTTTCCCAGGCCTTCCCCCTGCAAATGTCTGTTTGTGCCTGATGGCACTAGCTGCTGAGGCTCTAGAAAGTTAGGGAGTGCCTGTGTTTGTAGTAGCCCTCCTCCTGATCTATGGAAGACACTCATCTTTGAGAGTGCAGAACCAGAGAACTGCCTGTGGTTTCCCATCTGTTGCCATTTCTCCGTGCCTGGGGTCAGTGGTCAAGGGGCTCAGGTCGATAAAGGGGGGTTAAAGCAGCTTGCTCACTCATATCCCTTGGTGCTGTGCCGTGCAGGTGTGACTGGCCTGCTCGGCCAGCTAATTGCAGCCCTGGCACATTGGGCAAACAAACAAAGCCTTCCCCAGAGATCAGGTTGAAACCTGGTGAAGGCATCTGTGGTTCCCACTGGCAGTGGAAACGGCAGCAGGTGTGGGCTGAGCAGATGGGAAAACACCAGCGTCTACCCCATCCCAGCAAGGAGAGGTGGTGATGTAAGTGCTGAGCAGCCCATCTGTGTGGGGTGGAGGGGGAGAACTGGTGGGGCCAAGCTGCTCTGCAGGCCTGGTGGCTGTGCAGTGCTGTGTCCCCCCCTGAGCTTGTGTGCTCCTCCCAAAGCCAAGTGTGTGTTCCCAGAGCCATGCTGGTACAGAGCCCAGCTGGCCCCCTCACAATTTCCAACATAGGTTGCAGGTGCTTTGAGGCAGGGACTTGTGATTCTGATCTCTCACAAGCAATGGCCATTTCTGGTGCCCTTTGCAGCACCTGGATAAACAAGCCCTGAAGAAGGCTGGGCCCAGGGGAAGATAAACCAGACAGGGACTCTTTTCTCCGATCTGTACTTGAGATGTGAATCCTGTTCTGATAGCAGGTGGCATCTCTCAGGACAGAAGACTTATTGGTGTTTGAGCACTTACCCTTTCCACAGTCCTGTTACGCTCTGCCCAGAGAAGGAGATGCTGCAAGCACCAAACCTGCCAGGTTCCTGCATTCAGGCCAGTCAAGACAGGCTCATGTCTCTGTGGTCTTCTTTTGTATGAACTTTGTGACTTCCCTTCAGGAAAGTGCAGAATCACCCAGTGATTTCAGTGTATCGCCTCGGTCTGGTGGAAGCTGAACATACTCAGCTGCTTTGCTGTGGTGGGCTGTGACAGGAGCCTGTCCCACTGTACAGCAGTGCCCTTCCCACACCTGGGCTGTGGCTCGTGGTTTGCACCAAGACTGAATCTGTGGTGTGTGTTTCCCTCCTAAGCTCAAAACCAGTGGGTTGCAAAGGGTCCCACAGAGATGAACTGTATTGCCCAAGCCTTACTTAGCTGGACTACGAGTGAGCCTGAAGCAGTGGGGGAGTACTTGGAGCTGCAGCAAGTGTCTTCTTCAGAAAGAAAAATTCAATTATTTCCTGAGGCTGTTGTTCTGGGGAGCAAACAGAGAGTGTGAGGTGCTGAGAACCACTAGAATTAAGTCCAGGTTCTCACTTAGGGTCTGAGCTGTCTTGCACAGTGTGCAACCTTCCCGAGTAGTGCTATATGAACTCTTTGTATGGCTGCTGAGCACCCTCCTCACCTGCCCACAGCAGGGAAAAGGGTCCCAGTGTAAAGGTCCATGAAACTCTTGTTTCTGGGTGTTCCTCCAGAAACAGGTTTGCCCTCTGAAGGTGTGCAGTGGTGCAGCCAGAAAGTACATAGCCCCTGCCCACACAGTGCAAATTAGAGCTTTATCCACAGCCTTCTCGGGGACTCGGTGGAATTCCTTCCCACACAACACCTGAACAGCCATCAGTGGCTCTTTGCTGGGTCGATTCCCACCACTGTGAGCTGAGTGGCCCTGCAGTGGGAGAAGGCACCACCAGGGGTGGGTAAGGAAGTGGGGAGAACAGATTTGGGGGTGGCTGCACTGCTGCTCTGCCCCATCCCTCTCTGAGAGGCTGCAACCCTGACCCTGCCACGGGGCAGGAACTGGTCCCATTAAAAGCCTGCTGTACTAAGGTAACTCAGGACAGATTCGGGCTTACCAGGATGTGCTGAATTTTATGCTGAGAGGTTTCATTTGTTGCTCCGACAGCAGTAGAGCTGATCCTTCAGCAGAAACTGCTGAGAAAGGGACAAGAGGCTGTGGGGCTTCCTGAGAAGCACAGCTCTCACAAGGCAAAGTTTAGGTGGGCTGCACGCACAGAGCTCTGTGGGTCAGTGTTCATTCATGTCCAGGAATAACTTCTGAGCCTTACATCTCCAAGTCCCACTGATTCTTAAGTAGAATGGAAAGTGGACCTTGGCTCTTGCTGGGAAAGTCCATCTTCTTCTGGTTTTAGGGTCCTCTTGCTTAGGTTAGACTTTAACAGTGATTAGTTACTCAACAACTTTCTGTTACAATCTGCAAGTTTTCCATTAATGGCAAACACTTTGAACTTCTCCCCAGCTCCTCTGCTGCAATCTAATATGCTGTCATTTTTCACAAGGAGATGGAGTTTTATTAATTTCCTGTTTTCACTGGGGGAGAGACTAAAGCCATGAGGAACACTAAAAAAAACATCCCACAGAGCTCCAGGCAAAGTGCAGTAGATCAGCGTCAGCCGCTGCAGTTGTCACTTCCAGCTGCCTCTGGGTTTGCTCTATATATCAGGCATGTGACAGGGAAGAGAGCTGATGTCTAGGAACATGTTTAAAGGAATCTGGGGGGAAGATTCCTTTTTCCAGCCCAGGCAATGACCTGCTCTGAAGCTATGGGCAAAGTTGTCTCTATTGTCCTGCCTCAAAAGTAGGGATATGAATGCTTTTCTCATCTTGGCCTGTAATGCTCCCTGGCCATGATAGTAGCTTAAAAATGCTGTTAAGTAGTGAATTCTTCTGCGGGAATATGATAAAAATTTGTCAATCTGGACATTTTATGGAGTTTGGAGATCTTCCTGGAGGTGCAGCAAGTACTGGAGGCTCGTATTTGGTAGGCAGCTTTACATAGTCTGCCCCGTGTCTCTGTCTCTTACCATGAGTATCAGTGGAGAGATAGGGGAAGGGACCTGTTGTGACTCTGTTCTTCCTCTTCGTGCTCACAGTTTAGAGCACTTTGTCAGCCACCCAGCGTGTTTAGGTTGTCTCTAACCTACCCTGTGAAAAACGTGCTGCACCTTGAGCAAGCACTCTCCCTTGAGTGGGGAGCTTTCCTTGGGATGAATGGGGTCTGCTGCAATTATGATTGTACTGAAAAATACCTCTTGGGTATTTTTCTTGTTTGGGTAAGGATATCTTGTTTGAATAAGGATATCAGAACAACTCAATGTTGTTTCTGTTTCGTTCTCAACATCCAAAGCCAGGCCCCCTCCAAAACAACAGAACAAGAGAGAGTAGTTTATTGAGATTTTGTAATTTGCAAGACAGTGCATGTGTAGTGAGCAAAATTTACATCTGTAAGAGAAGGCTAGTTTGTCCTGGATCTGAAAAAATATCTTAAGCAGCATTCCTGGCAGTTAGAAGGGGTTCTCACTCAGTCATGTGTCTGCTTTCAAGTCCCTTGACACAATCAAAGCAGGCCTATTCCTCAGGGTAAGTGAGACTCGGGCTATGATGTGCACAGGAATGCTCCTCACAGTGTTCTAAACAGCTCCTTTGCTAAGGATGGCACAGTGTGCTATGGACAGGGGAGATCTCTGGCTAAAAAAATAACCCATGAAGGGATAAAGGTAAGATTGTTGTTCAGTTCACTGCGCATTGCACAAGCAGCCCGTCTTGCAAGAGTCATTCCCACATCTCCCTTCCCCACCCAAACCTAAGAACTGTAGAGGTTCCTGTTGGTGTGAGACTTTGGTTCTGTGAGCTGGTGGTATTTATTTGGCTGCTGTTGCATGATCCTGCAGATCTTGGTGCTGTTCCTGGTAGGTGACAGTAACTCTATGAATTCCACTTTGTGGAAGCCTGGACTGGCTCCTGCCTTTTCCAGTTGCATCAGCTGAGAACACACAGACACCTTCTGTTAGACCTGGCATCTCCTTTATACAGCCATTACAGAGATGTCCAACCGATTATTTATAATCTTTGAATTAGGCAAACCTTGTCTTAATGCCTGATGTGGCTTTTCGTGGTCAAACAAGCCCTTCAGTGAGTGATCAACAAAACTGAAATGAAGGAAGTTGGAATTAATTATTTTTCCTTTGGACAGCAATGGTACATCCTTGAGAGATTTCCTCTCCATTCACAGGGTGCAAGACTTCCTCTGATGGAGAAGGGCAGGATGTGCCTCTCAAGAGCTTCCCAGGTCAGTGTCCAAGACACCACCTTTTATGGGATGCATGTTCCTCCTTCTCTACAGAGCTCTCAGCCCCTATGGCCATGGAGTTGGGCAGTTCTCCAGCATCAGCCAACTTGGAAGAGTACAGGAATGGGATTTTCTCTGTCAGAGTGGGCATGGGGTCACCAGTGCTCTAATGCAGTGTGTCCTCACTGTCAGGACTTGTGCCAGGGGAAACCAGCAACTTGGCAGAGTATTGTTCAATGTATGAAGAAAAGAAACAACTGTGCCAGTACAGATTTACTCCTGGGACTATCTAACATCAAAGTATTGTCTCCATTCAAGTCTGATCTTTCCTCGCTCCCCACCCTCTGCGCTGTTCCCTTTACCGTGAGAAAGTGCGGCACGGAAAGTGCTGGACCACTCTGTTCTCATCTTGCCCCGTGAGCCAGCAATTCTTCAGGGACAGGGAGGGGGAAGGGTGGCATGCCTTTACTGCTCAAAGATAGGACTTCATTACATCACCCTCCCCTTCTGACCACTCCCATATATGAAGCCTTGCTGCCACTTGGCTCTGTGTGACCGATCTTGTTTTTGGAGTCCCTGTTTCTGGGAACTCTTGAGGAATACGGGGCGCGAGAGCGAGGCAGAAGCGCCTTCTTTTGGTGTCACTGGCCAAGGTGAACTGCATCCAGGGAGAGCAGAGCTTTTAAAGTAGTGAGTAAACGGCATGATTTTATCTTACCATCTCCCTTTTTTGGTTGGATTGGGGTGTGAAATAGAGGAGTTGTTTCTTTCCCTTTATTACGTACCTTTCCAGCTCATTAATCCTACTTTATGAAAGGGTACCTTTGTTTCACAAGCCTTCAGGCTCAGGTTTGAAGAGCAAGTGTTTCTCTCTTACAAGGATTGACAGGACTCGATCAACTGTGTTGACTTTGTATTCCCTCAGTTAGTGAGGGGAGCAGGATCTCTGTCCAGGCAACCTGAACAGCTGCTGAGTCCCCCTCAGGGGAGCTGCTGTGCTTTGATAGGGTCAGCAGTACCTGAACTGATGGCTTAAGAGGGATTGGGTTTTCTGACAGGCTGAGATCAGAGAAAGGAGCTGGGAGTCTCAATCCCGTCTCTGGGGAAGACATTTCACCTCTGCATGGCCCGTCCAAGCCTTTGAACGTACCCTGTCTACCACCCAAGTTGATGTTGGTCTTAGCTCCTTACTAAGTTGAAAAGGTCTATGGAAAGGTTGGTGCAGGGTCACTCACACTGAGTGTCAATTTGACCCTGGTTTTGCAGGTAGTGTGAGCGACATGGCTTGCTGATAAAAGAAGTGTTTTAGCAACCTGACACAGGAAAGACTCTCAAAACAACCAGAGAGGTCAGAGCTACACAAATATAGGAAGGCAGATATTGTGGGGTCCTAAAGATGAGAAATTCTTACTTCAGTCAATGTCCCGTGGCAGGTAGTGCTCTTCAGAGGAAATAAGGTCTGAGAAGTTGAGGCTGAAATCCATAGATCTTGGATACCTCTTCTTTCCATGTCATTCTATGCTTCTAAGTGGTAGCCTGAAAAAATGTAGACCCTGTTGGGATGGGAAATCAAGCACTGGCATGTTTCTTACCTAGCAGCAAGGGGAAAGGCCAGGGGCCAGGTGCAGAGGCAGAAAAGCTGCAGGGACAATGGGATGATGCTGAGGGTGTGTTCCAGAAGTAGAGTGGAAGGGCAATGCTGTGGGAGAGAACAGAGCTCCTGGTGCAGAGCAGGCAGAGCACTCAGCAGAGCACGGGTCGGGATCACTCGTGTATGGAGAAACTGGCCTGTGAAGCAGAAGGAAATGTCCTGAAATAAATCAAGCAGTCCACATTTAATTATTTGTCAAAAAAATCTGTTGCAAAGAACTATCAAAGGCAACTGTACTTGTGTGAAAATGAACAGATTCTGCCAAGAAAAATGAATATTTAGATGCATGAAGAACCAAAACTGCACCTGGGAGACTCTGTGCTCATTACCAGAACAAAAAGAATGGCCCTCTCCTATGTGTGTTTGGAAAACAAAGAGCTGCTCCTGCTCTTGGCTGGATCCTTTCTAACTTGTCAGAGGTGGGATCTCCAGGATCAGGGCTCTTCTCTCTAACCTGGTACAAGGTCCCAGTCCTGGGCTGCATTTGCTGATCCAGCTGTCCACAGCAAACAGGAGTGACATCAGGAGAGTCAAAGTTATTCAAATCAGCTCTGTGGTAATTAAGACACTAATCTACCTGTGGAGTCTTGATATAGCAAAAGCAGGTGAATTTAAGCAGGTAGCTACAAATTTTTTTCAGTTGGAAACTGAGCTCTTTTCCAACTTCAGCTGAAGTCTGTGAAATCTCTTCAGGAAATGCAGTCTTGAGTGTATTTATTATATTGGAATCTAGGGGTTTGTGTTGGTTTTTCCCTCACCCACCCATCCAGATGCTCTACAGTCTATAAAATGCATAATTAAGTGCCATGGCAATAACATTACGTAAACCCTTCTGAAGAGCAACAAGGAAGTTCAAACTTCATCTGTGATCTGAGAGCTTCAATGTGCATGTGAAGGACAGGGTCATGTGCAACAGTCAGATGAGACTGGAGAAAGCCAATAGCCTTGAGAGAGAGCATCATTCATTTTTTGCCCTTTAGTTTCCCCTTTTCCTATTCTTTAATTTTTTTTTGTCCTCCTATCTTCATTCATTCATTCACTCATTCATTCATTCATTCCATTGTCCTTCATTCCCACTTTCTTTTTCCCTTCCAGCAGTTCAGGTTTTTTTCTTTCCCTTCTCTGCCTCTGCCTTCTCCCCTCTTTTTCTCAGGGATGGTGAGGTTGAGGGGAAGCCATGTGGGAGTTGTTGTTGAGCTCAGTGCTGGCTGCTGAGGGAAAGGCAGGTCTGTCAGCTGCAAGAACACAGTCCCTTTGGGGGCCTGGCAGAAATGCTTTGCACAGATAAAGGGCTCTATAGAGCTGATAGATCAATGGAACAGTTTGGTGTGGGTTCTGGAAACTGCGGAGCTTGACGTAACATTAATGAGGGACACTGAGTCTAGGTAGCAGAAAGATAAAATTGAGGAACAGTGATAAAAGAAGGCAGATGTTGGACAGAGAACAGTCACCCTTTCCTGGAAGAGAGGAGCACAAGGGTTGCTTCTGCACCAGCAATCAACAACCTCTAACCACTGAGGAGTCCCTGCAGCTCACACAGCACTGTCCCAGCAGTGCTGCTGCAGCTGCGTCTGGGGTCAGAAGGGTATAACCAGAATGGTTAACCAGTGTGGCTGGCAGGAAAGGGTTAATCAACTCCCCCATTTACCAGTTATCTTCCATTGGATTACCTTTGCCCTGGGGAGGAGTGTGCACCTGTGAGTGATCATGGGAAATCAGATCCATAAAATGAAAGTATGTGGGTTTAGTGGGTTGCTCCATTTGAGCAGGTGAGTTGCAGTGAAAGCAACTCTTACTGGAGGAGAAGGAGGCGCTTTGGCTGTGGACAAACATCTGCTTGTTTATTTTCTGCTCTCAAAGTCAACTTTTGTGTCCCTGCTCTTAGTCAACTTGACCTCTTGCACACTAGGCAGCTTTTCCAGTTCTTAAAGTACCTTTTCTCTAAGAGTTTTTCCAGTAACTGGTTTCCCAGGGCTTTTTCAGCAGTGACCTCTTTCATGCATCAGTGTTTAGCTTAAATTTGAATTGTCTGCTACCTGTACAGCTGGTACTTTACTGGTTGTCCTAATCAGGAAGAGGAGAGCAAGTGGTCAAAAAGGGAACTGTTATGCAGTAGGAGGAAGCCTCACATGCTCATTAACATCTCTGTGTTCATGGACACTCAAGATACTCTTTGCTGCTCGTGTTCAGGTAGTGTTGGATAGCAATATTGCTCTGTTAGAAGGGAAAGATTCCTCATGGAAAAAATAGCTAACCTGCAACAGGAGGTAAACCCAGCTAAGCTACAAGATCTTGTAACAGCCTCTATTCCAATAATGCACCAGGATGTTAAAACATCAGGAAATGGAGGCCTTGTGTTGCATGTTGTGCCATAAAAATTAGGAGTTTGGGCAGTGATCTGTGCTTGGGGAGCACTTGCTGGTGTTGCTTCATCAAATTCCTGTGGAAATAATCAATAAGGGTGGAGGGAAGAAACAAAAAAAGCAACTCCCCAGAAGTGCCCCGGGTTGCCTGATTCTTTTCACTATCTGCAAGTTCCATGACAAGAGGTATGAAGGCATTGCTTCATATGCTGACACATGCACTCCTGTGTTGCTCAAGTTTCATTGCAATAGCACATGCTAATTTTTGAGGAATGTTAAAGATGACCATGCCATGAACATCACAAATTGAAAGAGGTGGCAAGCCCTTCAGGAGGTATTTTTTTCTTTATTTGTAATGGGTTGAGAAGAACAGGTCAGCAATGCACCTGCATTAAACATGGCATTACTGTTTGAGGTGTGGCTTTGCAGCTTGGAACGTGTAAGGCTGAGTTGTAACAGGGCTCTCTCTTACATTGGTGCCTAGACTGAGGTACTTCATAGTTGCTAATTATATACAGCTGAAATAAGGTAGTTGGCACAGCACAGCCTGCACACAGCAAAGTGTTCACCCTTTGGAACCACAGGCACTGACTTGAGGTTTCATAACTTTCTCTGACCCCATCTTCAACTCTACTTGTGCATAAGTGAAAGAGTAACTTGCTGAGGAGCATCCAACTTGTTCCAGCTCTGTGCTGGTTAGAACATGCCACAGATGAGACTGCATTGTCCTTGAAGAAGGACAGAATTTGCTTAGTTTTGGTAGCGCACTGATACAAAACCTGCCTTCCAGCAGTGGGGGTGAAATATTACAGTGGGATAATTGTGATTTAGAACTGGACTTTCTTACAACCTTTCCATGTCACCTTGCACCCTCTGAGACAAATGTGACAGCGAGACTCTCTTCTGACCTAGACCTACTTCAGGGACATAGCAATGTCAGAACTATAAAAATATTAAGCATAAAACCTGTACCATCACACCTACGGGGTCAGTAAATTAAGAAAAGGGTTCTGTTCAGTAGACTGCATCTTTAATTCCCCTGTTAATATTAAGGATGTGACAGACTGAAAGTGCAGGTCAATTTGTTTGAGGCAGAGACTAGATACCTTTTCATACTGTCTGCTTTTTCAGAGGAAAGGTGTGTGCTCCTGTCACAATCTATTCTGTGGAGCATCGTGGGTGTCACATCTATAAATTAGACACAGTGAGAGTGGTCTGCGTTAATATCTGAATGTGGCTTGAACTCTGAATATGTACTTCAGACTGGCTACTAGAAACAGCAGATACAGCAAATCCTTCTGAGTCTGCAGAATATCTTCTGTGCCAGCCCCTACTTTCCAGAAAGCTTCCATTTTTTGCTCAAGATTTCTTAGTCAATAGCAATATAACTGAAGGTACTTGTGCTCTTGATGCAATGTCTTGAAAGGGGTGTTTGAAAGTCCTCTTTGAAAGTTGGGCACCTGCTGGATCCTTTCCAAATATCTCAAGGCTGAAATGCTCATGTTTTATAATACTGATATTTTCGCATGTAAATGTTAAACAGAACTCCATTTTGTGGCTATTATAGAAAAGAAGATGTATTTTTAAGCAGAGGAAATATGGCCCAACAGCCTTTAATTTTGGAACTAGGCCAAACTTTGTTAATGAGTCAGTGTAGTACAGCTGCCATCCTTTTGAAGCAAGTGGAGGTCTGGTGTATCAAAGGTTGGAGTGGGGCAGAGACCTTGGGCTGGTTTGGAGATATTAACCTCTTGACTGATCCCCATAAGTCCAGAGATGGCATCTAATGGTGCTGCCTGGCATCCAGGCAGACTTTGCTTCATCCTGTCTTTGCAGAACATCCTCTGGCTTAAAGTCAGGCTTAAAACACATGGACTTGAATCTTCCTCGCTGGGCCTGATTTTCAGGCAAGCTGTGATTTGCTTGAGCTGCATCCTGGATGGACATTCAGCAATTCTGGATGGGCATTCAGCTGATGGTCAAAGAGGGGCCTGGAGTTTTTAGCAAGCCATGGACAGAAACAGTGGCATAAGCTTTAGTGGTTGAGTCTGTAGAGTCCAAAGACAGTTTGTGCAGCTCCTTTACCTTGAGTAACCTGCTGGGGTTTGTGCTACACTGTTCAACAGCAGGTGAGCTGCAACTGTGCCTCTGGACTTGGCACTAGCAGACTTGTAGGATTGTTGCTTAAAATCCTCAGTGAGGTTTAGTCATGGAGGAAAGGTTTCTTCATCCCTTCCTACTCTGCCATCATTCCTGCCAGAGGGTGCTGCTGTGGGAGCAGGCATGGCAGAAGAGGCATTGCATCTTCTCCTTGCAGCTGGAGAATTAATCTGAGCTGAACCTAAAGCCAGTTTAAGGTGGTGTGGCTGTGTTTGCTGAAGAGGTGTCTGAGCTGGTCAGGTGCCCTCGCACTGCCCACACTCGGCAGAGGGGTTACTCCCACCACGTGCAATCACAGCTGAGCCTGGCAGTGTCTGGGTTTCAGCTGAAGCTACAGACTCAAAATCCAGTCTCTCTGAGCACAGGGGTTTAGGCAAGAGTGGTGTGAGGGTACCTGACCATGTGGAAACACCACATATTTAGAATCACAGAATGATTTACGTTGGAAAAGACCTTTAATATCGAGTCCAAGCATTAATCCAGCACTGCAAAATCACCACTAAACCATGTTCCCAAGTGCCACATCTACGTGTCTGTTAAATCCCTCTGAGGTGAAGACTCTACCACTTTTCAGGGCATCCCATTCCAATGCCTGACCACCCTTTCAGTGGAGAAATTTTTCCTAACATCTGATCTAAACCTTCCCTGGTGCAACTCCATTATATTTTCTCAGTTGCTTAATCAGAACTTCACATCTAGCAATGAGCTGAGGAAAAACGTTTGTACCACATAGTAAGCAAATCCAGGAACACAGAATGATTCTGCTGTTGATACACAATCCTTGTGGTTCCTAAAATATGCATTTTAAAAGGTGTGAGTTCTTGACTCTTCACCTAGTCAATGATTACTTGTGCATTCCTCTGGTAGTGTGAATTCAAACATAATGAGTTTCAATGGGTTCATCTCTGTGAGCAGAGCAGTACAAATACCAAATAGTATGGTATGAGCTTTGGAGAGCTTTTAAGGGAAGATAAGTGGTTACACTGCTGCTACAAGGATGTTTTGCCTCTAGAAAAGGGTTCACTTCTTGAGAAAGACATTCAGAGATCAGTACACACAGGTCTGTGCCAAAGGACAGGACGGGCTTGCAAATACTCTCGAGAGGTAAGGGAGAATTAGGAATTACCTTCATTAAGCCTTTCCCCTCAACCTGCAAGTGCTGTGTGGGATTTTTTATTCAACAGAATATGTGACAATGTGACCTTTTAAATAAGCAGATGAAAGCTTGCCAGAAGAGAATGATAGGACCTGACTAACCAGTCTGAATAAGCTGAGGTCTAATAAACAACTTCTAGTTTAATGGCAAAAGAGCACCTGAGAACATCTTTTGCAACAGTTGGGAGAATTGAACTATTTTAATGAAGCATTTTGACTTTAAATTGGGAGTGACCGTAACAATAATGTGTTTAATTGATTTATAAAACTTTAATAACTTGTGTTTTTGATATTGAGTTTGCCAGTTGTGAATTTGTGGGAGGTCCTCAACTAGGAAACTCTCTGAAAACCATGTGAAACGGGGAATTCTGCATTTATTCCACCTTTCTGCCTTTTTTTTCACTTCATAGTTTATGCCAAAGTATCTTAAAATAAAAAATGTTGGATTTGATGCTAAAATTTCTGCAAGAAAATATGAAAGATTTTTGAGGAAAAAGTTGCTCCAAGGGGAAATTTTGTCTCTTTCTCAGTAAACTCAGAGTTTGCTCTACATTGGACAGAACACTACATGCCATCAGGCTTCAGAAAAGCTGGTGTCTGTGGAGTTAGTCCCAAGCTGTGATCACAAGAGCTCTCCCTGAGCAGCACCCGAGGCCCAGCGGAGCAGCCGCTCCATTCGCAGACTTGGTGCTCAGTTCTGTTCAGTGTCGGTCATCTCAGCAATAAGTGGGGACCACTGAGCCCCACTGAGGCTTTGCTCCTGAAAATTCTCTTGTATCCACACGAGTTTGCAGTGCTGGGATTAACAAAGAGAGTGCTACAGGCTCTTGTCCTGCCCCTGAGGGGAGGGTTCCCAGGGTGCTGGCTGGCTGGACAGGAACCGGCACCGAGGCACCAGCCTTGAGGAAGGCTTTTAACTGAGTTCAGTGGAGTTACTGTGTTTCTCCAGGGACTGCTCTGCCCTCCTGCTCCAGGTGGGACCAGTGCCTAGGTCTGAATTTAGAAGCTTCTTTGGGCTTCTCCACAGCTTGACTGAACACTGCTTTAGTTCCCTTATTGCTGGTGGAGATGAAGACTGTGTAAGACTTCAATTTAAATATCTCATGATGGAACTTCACAGTTTGTCACATAATGCAAGAGCGTAGCCTGTGTGCTGTGACAAGAGTCAAGATGTCCAGACTATCCTTGCATATCATGTGCTGGCTGGGGAGAGTAAGGGTGGATGTCTCAAAGCTAATGGCCCAGTAGTGGCTACTGGACTGGGAGCTGGGGTACAGGGAACTCTCAGGAGAGCATGCTGAGGTATGACGCTGTTGCAAGATGAGTTTAAAGCAGAAACCTCTTGGGTTAAAGTCTGTAGTTGAAGTTTTAGGTGATGTCAGTGGATGTTTCTTTCACTACTTCATTCGGGAACAAGGCAGTGCCTGACCATTCCTGGAGTCCTTTGTCATTCTCTGGTATCCTGCTGTTCTCTCCCCACTGCTTTCTGGCTGGTACATCTCTTCTTTCTCCTCTTCCAATTCTCCTGGTGCTTTCCCTGACCATGGCAGGTTCCTCATCTCTACAGAATGCCCCAGCCCTCTTGGCAGTCCTGCATCCCCTGCCTGACACTAACTAGCAACCCCCTGTAGCACTGGGATTCTTTTAATGCAAACCCGGTGTCATGTTTAAATAAGGTTGTGCTTGTTGTGACACATCTGAATACAGCTCAGTGGGGCTGCTTGTACAAGCATAACTCTGCTACTTGTTGGTACTCCCCCCTCCTAATGTAAATTAAGGCAATCAGGCTACATTTTGAATTCCATGGCTAGGACTGGTTGTTGGACCTTTATAACAGTGAGAAATAATTGTATTGCTTTTAATTGCTTTATAGCCCCTCTCTCCTGGAGACCTGTTGCAGCTGCCAAAGCACTCTGTGACTGGAGCCAAGCTTCCAAACAGCTGGATTTGGCAGAGATGTGGAGGTTAAAGCCAGCCTCAGCAGACAATAGCTGGGGAGCCAACTCAGGCGGTGGCCTGCAGCTGCTGCTCCACTCCCAACAATAAATCATAACGGGGACTCGACTCAGAGCCAAGGTTCCAACAGACCATTGGTGCAAAAACTCAGCTGTTCCTGCAACCTGCCTGCCCAGGGCACAAGGGCGAGTTTGGAGAGGTGGGTTAGACAGGGGGTGTCTGCAGGCTCCTGGTCCATCTGCTGATTTCTGTACATCAAACCAAAGGCACGAGCAGCTCTGCTGTGCCACGCTGGGGAAGGCAGTAAGGGCTGTGCTTTCCTCTAGGGTCAGGCCTCAGACAGGCTAAGGAGCTTATGGGAGTTGAGCTGGCAGTAAAGGTGCAGAGGATTATCCTCAGCTGGGTTTGCTCTCTGTGCTGCTGAAGAAGAGAAAGCTGCAGGTCTCGAGCTCATACATCTGCTGCTTGCTGAGCAGGATCAGTCTGACAGCTTGCACAGATACACCTTCATTAAGAGCATTTGCTGGGGCTGCAGAGGCCCAGCCCAGAGCACAGTGTGGGGCCATGGTGCAGCACAGGGGCAGTGCCCAGCAGTCAGAGTCTCTGCAGGGCAGCCTGTGTGTATTCCTGCCCCAGTGGTGCATGTCTTATCCTCATCCGTGGCAGGCCAGGAGCTGTGCCTGAGTCCAGTGGAGTTGGTTGGAGGGCCCTTTTCAAAGTCTGTGCACTCACTGGGCAGCAAAACACTCAGCATGGAGCTCTTCTGGGTCATGGGGGATGCTCACAAGCGTGATCCCATTCCAGAGAGGAGGTGAAAGATGAGAGCAGAGGTAGTACCTGAGACTTCCCCTTCTCCTCTCCTGGTGTCAGAGTAACTTGCCTGACGAGGCAGTAAATCTCTCCAGGAGCCCAGCAGTGAGGCACCCAGGTGTAAAGAGCTGCAGAGCCCAGCCAGGAGCCCAAGGGTTAACTCAGCAGTACGGGGCTTGAGTGAGCCCGGGCTTGCAGGACAGCCCAGCACAGAGCAGCCTTCAGACGAAACAAAGTACCTTCTGCCAGGCTGGGGCACAGATAAAAGATCCCATGGCATTTCTTGTGAAGCCTGGAGGAGACTGCCAGTGCTGAAGCTGAAATCTCTCTGCCAACAAACAAAACTGTCTTTAAACTCTGAGGCTGTGTGTGAGCTATTGTTGGGGACATAATGGCTTCTCTGTTTCCCTGCACAGTCATTGCTCTGCAAACACACCACTGGTCTCTTTTAAAAGTAGTTGAGTGTAAATTAAGTTCTAGAACCTGGAAAGAGGTTTCATCCATTTACTTTTATTGCCCTCAGTTGACATTTGTTTACAGAACAGCACATACAGTAGATTTACACCCTGGTTTGAGCTGCTTTACCTGGATGGACATGGGCATCTTTAGTGCTCAGACTGAGACAGATACAGGACTTGGATAGCAAATGTGTATCTCCTGGTTTAACCAGGGGTGAGGCTGGGGGGGCCCTGCTTGCTAATCACCCCCCTCTGAGAAAAGTTTTGGTTTGGCTGGCCTGGCCTGTCTCCTCTAGTTAGCTCAGTGCTGGCACACTCATTGCTGCCTAATCCTGCGTGTGGCTGCTGCAAGGCACCAAGTGCTGCTCTGGCTGCTGGAGTTCACTCTGCTTTGGGCTGCTGAACAGCCACAGTGGGGTTGGTGGATGCATTCTTCACCACAATTCCATGGATTGGATTTTCTCTGAGGATGGCAGATGCTTTGGTAAGGTAAAGGGCATCTTTGCTATTGCACAAGTACTGAAGTTGTGGTAAAAATCGAAAGCTGTGCTACACAGGGGGAAGGTTCCTGAAGGCAATATGGTTAATTTAGGTCTATTTTGCTGGAAGAGTCCTTTAATGGAAAAGGAAATGGGTCAAAGAGTAGCTGTTCAAGCTGTATTTGATGAACTGCCAATCCCACCAAGGTGGCAGTGATTCTCCAACCACTCGATAGCCCTTGACTCATCCCAGTGTGTACCCGGAGAGCTCCTTGGCCTGCTGTGCTCACTCTCAACGAGCTGTAACCCTGTGCACCCCAAGAGCAGCTGTGTGCAGGACTGGGATATGTGGAGATGTGAGCACTGGCCATTGCCCTCTGGAAGTCTCCAGCTCATTGGGAAGGTGCTCTGGCCAAGAGGCCCAGACAGGAGCAGGTGCTGTGCTCACACTGGGCTGTGGCAAACAGCTTTGGCCAAGGTTGCTGCCTAATGACTAAGATGTGTTTTGCACTGGTCCTTGACAACCTTCTGAACAAAGACTCCTCCACAGACATAGTAGTTAAAAGCAGATTATGTGAAGTTAAATTTTTAAAAAGTTTTTCTTCTGAAGATGACGGCAGTGATTAACACCGATTGTGTTCTGCTCCTCGGATTTCCCTTCTCACCTATGAATCTGCAGCTTTTTTAGTGTATGATGTTACCTACCTGCTGCAAGGCAGGTTCTTACCCGAGTGATAGTTGCTGTTTTGAGGATGTGAAAGGAGGGAGCAGCAGGGCTGATAATCCTGCCTCTTCCCACAGGAAGATGAAGACGCGCTGTGTGGTGGTCGGAGTCGTGACTGCAGCCCTGCTGGGGCTCATCTTGTTCCTGGGACTCTTCTTCGGGCTGCGCTCGGGCTCAGGGGACAAGCACACCTACAAGAGGGCGGCTGTGGCCACCGACGCGGGGCCGTGCTCAATCATTGGAAGGTACCCACTAGCTGCTGTGATTCTCATTAGTTCTGACAGCTCTTGCACGAGACAGAACTGTTGCTTTCCTGATGTCCAGGTGCAATCCTGGCAGTTGCCCAGCATGGATAATCAATCCCTAATCTCCTTCACAGAAAGAGGAGATCCTAATAAAACCCGGGCTTTTACCATGCCTGACCAGCCTGACTGCAGTTGCTCACAGACAACAATCTAAGATTCCTTGGGTCTGTGAACAATGAGAACAAGAGTTGTCTTTCTAGCTTCTTTCCAAAAACATCTATCGAGACGTCCTTCAGTTCTAGTCTCAAGTGCTGTAGATTTAAGGCTCTTCAGAAAATTGTCATTTCTCACATGTAATGAGTGTGTGTGGAAAGCCTGTCCCCACATGCACTTTGCCACATCTCAGTGTTTTCAGGCTGGTTTGGATGTGTCTAATGAGGGCTGATCTGGTCTGCACATAGACCGTTAGCATCTGTTATGTCTGGTAACAGAAGCTCAAAACTTCCTATTTCTGAGGAACCTATAGACTGTGTGTGGACAAATGTGCATCAGAGAATCTGTCACAGCTGCTCTGGTGAGCTGCATCCTGTGCTCACAGGGAGCTGAGACACTGTAACATGTCACCTTCTCTCCTGCTGCACAGGGACATCCTTCAGCAGGGAGGATCAGCAGTGGATGCTGCCATTGCAGCTCTGCTTTGTGTAGGACTCATGAACGCTCACAGCATGGGCATTGGAGGGGGCCTCTTCTTTACCATCTACAGCAGCACAGGTAAGGGGCAGGGCCATGCACGTCTGGAACAGTTTGAGAACTTGATCTAAGGCAGGTGATTTTTCCTGCCTTAGAGAAGGTAAAAGACTGATGCCCACAGCCTCTGGGGGGAATGTCCTCATAATAATTGCCAAGAAAGTGGCTCACATGGATCAGAGTCCTTCAGCAGAGACCATGCCTGTGTGCTGAATCCTGAGCTAAACATCATCTTCCTTGCTCTGTCATTACAGGAAAAGTGGAAATCATTAATGCAAGAGAGGTGGCTCCAAAAAGAGCATTGGAGGACATGTTTGGGAACAACACACAGCTCTCTCTGAAAGGTACAGCAAAGGCTGTTTCACTGCTTTGGGGGGACTGCAGAGCTCCAACATTAGCTGCTACTGGCACATCTAAATTAAGAACATTTCTTATGGTTAGGCTCTTGCCTGTCTACAGGTTCTCATCTAGAAATATCCTCTACTTAAACAATCTGCAAACTTGGTCCTGACAAAGAAGCTAAAAATAATGTCCTTTAAACTAGTCAGTCACCCTAGCACTTTCACTCTGAAAATGCAGGTGAATACAAAGCACTGAATATAACCTGTTCTATACATGCCATCTTTCCTTTCCACCTCTTTGAATAAACCTCTGATGATCTCTGTGGATCACCTTCTGTCAGTTCAAGTGTCCTCCCTAAATGCTTCTTGTGGTGGCTTCAACTAATGGCTTGGGGCCTCAAGGCTATAAGTTTCCTTCTGGAGAAGTATTTTCTATTAAGAAATAGAAAGAAATACTAATTAGTTCTCTTCACAGTCACTCTTCTAAGCAAGAAGGAACAGCACCTGGGAGGGGGTTTGAGCAGTGTGTTGAAGTTCTGGGAGATGCCAATGCAAAGAGGATTGAGGCAAACTGCTGCATCACTGTGCAGTGTGGAATCAATCTGTTGCAGTTGTAGTTACTATGCTGCAACAAAGTTTTTGGCGTAAGTGTGTCACAGTCTGTGCGCTCTCACTGTGATAGCTTCTGTGTGCTGAGCACCTTTGCTCTGGTACAGAGCCTACTGAGGGGAAATGACCCTAAAATTCAAGTTACCAGCAAGAGGACAGAGGTGTTTGTGCAGTCCAGAATGCGTAGGCACAAATATCAGACCAAATAATTCTGTTGACATCATATGCACAAACTGAGCTGGTCACAGTACACACAAGCCCTGCCTAAAAACAGGGCTGGCAGAAACACCTGCTCTACCTCCTACTCCATCAACCACTTTCTTTTCTTGCTGTGAAAGACTAACACATTCCTTATCTGGTCCAGGAGGACTGTCCATTGCTGTTCCAGGAGAAATCCGTGGCTATGAGCTGGCTCACAAACGTCATGGCAAACTGGCATGGAAAGACCTGTTTCTGCCCAGTATCAAATTGGCAAAAGAAGGATTTCCTGTTGGGCAAGGCCTTGCTGCAGCCATCAAATCAAAAGAGGAGGCAATTGAAAGCAATCCCTCGCTCTGGTAGGTAGAGCAGTTGCTGTTCTGTGCAGAGAAATTTGGGATGGCTGCATCTGAGCTGCAAAGTCCCTGTGTTTGTGTGATGTAGTGTCTGTGAGGAGTGTGCCTCCCCTCCAGTAACTGCACTCACTGTGCCTGCTGGTGTCACTCATGCTGCCTGCAGATACCTGAAGGTGCTAAATCATGGGCCCTGTTTTGGGAATGTTCAGTCCTGACCTTTAAAGGGAGATAAATTCTACTCTTAAAGTCCATTTGTCTGAGCAAAGGTGGAATTAAAGTACATGCTGGGATCAGTCTGCTATATGGCAATGTTTTCTGAATCCCCAGCTTTTCCTCATGCTGTAAGTGCACCAAGCTAATCTTACCTGCATGTGGGGCATTTGCAGAGTCTCCTTGAACATCTCATCTGCTGTCAGACAGTGGGAATTTGGGTCATCTCTTACTCTGCAGTCAGCCTTCCTCAAACAATGCCTCTGACCATCCACTTCTGGCCATAACTATGAACATGAAGGGTTTTTAATGCTCCTGCACTTCTTCTTACAGTCAAACCCTTAGTGTTTATGTCCAGCCCTGCTGGAGATCATGCTTAATTCTCTCTTTTCCTTAAAATCTCTGCCAGCTGCAAGTTGGTTTCCAATCCAATTGGGATGTGCAGCCTGGGCCTGTCTCCTGTATTTCCATCTGGCAGGTCCACAGCAGCACATTCATGATCCATGACGAGGGAGCTAGAGAGGAAACCATCTACCTTAAAGTGATCTAACAAACAGGGACCGAAACACATTCTCCTGGACCCACTGGAAGCTTTGAGCCTCATGGCTTCATAGTCTGTGCTCTGAAGTGAACTGCTCAAGTTCAAGGACTGTGGCCCTTCCCGGGCCTCTGGAGGCACTTGTTGGCCCCTCAGGTGGGCAGGGAGGGTGGCTGCCATGGTGGAAAAGGTGGACACTTTCTGCTGCAAGTTCCACGGAGCAAACTGAGTATGTGGAATCCCAGGTCAGAAAACGCTGTTCACTTTTATGTCCCAGTGCAATATATCAGAACCCCTGGGGCATAGCTTAGGCAGTTTCTCTTCTCTCCAAGAAGCCTTTAGCATGAACACTCCTACAGGGTCAGCCGCTACAGGTACACGTAGTTTTGAACTTGTCTCTCAGACCTGATCTTCTCAATCTCCTTTCTCTGTTAGCGAAGTGTTCTGCAGTGGAGGGAAAATTCTGCGTGAGGGCGATCTCATCAAGATGCCTAAACTAGCCAACACATACGAGACTATAGCCAAAGAAGGAGCAGATGCCTTTTACACAGGAAGCCTGGCAAAACAGATCATCGCTGACATCCGCAGCGTAGGTGAGCATCAAGACATCCGTCCTGCACAGCAGGAGTGGCCTGAGTACTCAGCACCCAGGGAGGAGCTGGTGAGCTGTGGAAGCCTTGGGAGGGGTCAGGCCTGAAGTGCTGCCTCAGATCTGTGGCAGCAGGATACCCAAAAGAAGCACTTTAATGGATGTGTTTGAAACTCACTCAGAAATGGAGAGAGTATTTACTGTGCCCTTCTGTACCACAGAGCCTCCCAGGTCTGTGTGGCTCCGGCTGGAGCTGAGTAGGTACAGGCTGCTTACAGAGCCTGAATCCAACGAGTTTCTACCTAAAATGTTACATACGTGGTGCTGTGAACTTGGAGCTGTTTGATCTCTCGGTACCACTAGATGGTGGCAGTATCCTGTCCTCACCAGCCAGCACTGGCTGGCTTGGTGAACCTCCTGTGAGTCATTTACTGCCTTTATTTCTGTGGATAATTACTTAGTCTTTCCCCTTCTGATAAGAAAGGCAATGGAACACAGAAATTATTCTACTTGTGGGATGACACAAAGCATCTGCCCTCAAAAGCTGCATCCTCCTCCTGTAAACAGGACTCTTAAGGACATTTTGTAGCCTGACATTGCTGGTGTCCTTTGTAAACAAAGATGAATCACCAGAGTTTTGACTGCTGTAAACCAGCCCAACTTCATCCTTAGGCTGTCTGAGCCTCAGATGGATCAATCAAGGAATAAATTCATCTCCTGTGCACACATCTTTGCTTTCTTTACCTTGTTACTTTTTGGGGTTGTCTGTGTTCCCTCCTGTCCTTCCTGTGATTCGTGGTGATGGAGTATGACCTCTTCTTCCCACCAGAGATCACATAAATCCACATTTCTGGTTTCCTTTTCTTTCCAGGGGGGATTGTCACATTGGAAGACCTGCGGGACTACAATGCAACGGTGATCGAGGACCCCATACAGATCAAACTCGGGGAGTTTACCCTCTACACACCCAGTGCCCCCCTGAGTGGCCCAGTGCTGGCCCTCATTTTCAACATACTGAAAGGTGAGAGTGCCACGGAGCAGCACCCCACAGGCAGCAGGAGCTGGGAGAGCTCCAAAGACATCACATTTTTTGTTTGGGGAGCAAGGCTTCCCTTGATAGCCTTCCAGCAGGTGAGAAGTCTGAGACCCCAGGAGAGATCAGAGATGCAGAAACATTCCTCTTCTGCTGTAAACTCAGGGATGTTGCCTTCCTACCTGGAATACAGGTGTGAGAGGAAAAATACTCTCCCGATTGGAGAACTTCCCTGATACTTGTATGGGTGGAACATAACATGTACTTGAGGCTTCTTTGGAAAACATCTCTGCGAGTAGAAATTCTGCTGATGACTCCCACAGTGCTCAAAACTACCAGAGCTCCTGTGTTCTCCGTGTGGAGATTAGGACAGTCCAGTGACTGCATCTCTGTAGAGACTGGGCTTCAAGGTTGTACATTTGACACAGGTGTGTTAACAGTCCATTGACCCTGTACTTTGTGTTCACTGGTGTTTGTCTCCTGTTGCCAGGATATAATTTCTCTGCTGCCAGCATCAAAACCGTGGAGGAGAAAGGTCTGACCTACCACCGCATTGTGGAGGCCTTTCGCTTCGCCTACGCCAAGAGGACTTTGCTGGGAGACCCAAAATTTGTCAACATTACAGAGGTACCTGGCAAAAGGCTTTTCTTTCTGCAACACCAAAGTTGACTGGAACACGGCTTAAAGTTTGTGGGTGACTAAACTTTCTCAGGCACTGAAATAGCTCTGAATCAAAACGCAAAGTCCTGTGTGGCTCATGGTTGAGCTGTGAGAGATATAAATAGAAGAAACCTTTCTGCTGTAAGGAAAAGCAAACTCATCAATTCACCAGGAACATTTGAGTATGTTTAGGGCTAACACTGCCTGTTTTCATAGTGTTTGAAGCCTTATTCACTAGATGACATTCCCAGCATCCCTGTGGCTCTCTAACCAGAGTCCTGCCTGTAGTTAAATGGATTAACATATGGGAAGAGGTGAAACAGAAACCCCGCTTTTCCCAACACTTTGTGCTTTTACTTCTGTGACTGCAAAAGCAACAGGCTCTGAGCCCAGCCCAATTTAATGAACACAAATTTTCAACTTACAGAGCCCTGGTCAGAGCTTGCCTTGGCCTTGTCCTCTCAATCCAATCCCATTCCTCTCATCTCTTTGCCTTACAGCAGTGTGGAGGCCAGCTTTCCATAGCACTGCAATAATGGGTGCTGATTAACTTCTACACAAAGGGGTAACAGCTGCTCCTGTGACTGCTTAAAATGTTCTTTTGGTACAATGTCCATCTTTCAAGAAGGAAAGCCCCTGCTGGAAACCTATAGCCTCACTGCTGGGATTTGCCTCTGTTCTGTGGTCTGAAGTATTGGATATCAGCCTCATAACTACAAGTCTCTTAATCTGCTGAGTAACTGCATTGGATCTCTCTGACAGGCAATCAGAAACATGACGTCCGAGTTCTTTGCAGACAGTCTCCGGAGGAAAATCACGGACAACACCTCCCATCCAGTTGACTACTATGAGCCCGTGTATTACACTGGAGACAATGCCGGTACATCCCACATCTCCATTGTGGCTGATGATGGCAGTGCTGTGTCCGCCACCAGCACCATCAACCAATAGTATGAGCTCAGACATTCCTTCTCTGTAGGCCTTTGCCATCTTCCTAGTGGTGGTTCTGGGGTTGGTGCCAAACACCTCTGAGCTGTGTCCTCCGGGGAGGGGTAGGGGTCAGTAGTGCTGGTGATGGGCACTTCTGCTGAGCTTGCAGGTCTGTGCTGAACACTGAGGCCTCATGTGTCACAGGGCATGTGTCTTCTCATGTTGAGTTCCCTCACCAAGACAACATTCACTGCATCTGGATCTCCTCACAAGCAGAGCTGTCGCTAGAGGCTCTGATTTCCCAGGCTTTTGGGAGGAATTTGAGCTAATACAGCTGGCCTGGAAGTGCAGTGCTTGGCTTCAAGTGCTGTCAGAAAGAGCTGTGTTCACACGTGTGGCCTGGAGCCAGGGTGTGAAGGTTATTTTTGTCCATAGAAAATGTCTCCAGCTTGACACATCTAAGCACACCAGCAGTCATTCCCAAATGTGCCAGCCTTTGACCTGTGCTGCCTGTGAATGGAGTGCAGTACTGCTCACCTGGAAGGGGAAAGAGTTGTCCTTAGGTGCTGTGCTGGTTTTCCTCATGGGGTTCTCGCAGGGGAGCTGTAGGAAGGGCTCTGGGCTGCCTTTCTGTATGTAGCTGTGTACTTGTGGTATTAACTGCTTCCTTCCCCTCTAGGGGTGACAGAAAGTTCTTTACAATGGGAGGGAGTGGAGAGTCAATCAAATCCCAGGTTTCACTCTGCAGTAAATACACCTGAAGCTCCTCCTGGATTTGCTCTGGTTTTGACATGTCTGTGACAACTTCTTTTCTCCAGCTTTGGCTCTGATGTACGATCCAACGTGAGTGGCATCATATTTAATGATGAGATGGATGACTTCAGCTCACCTTACATAATCAATGGATTTGGGATCCCTCCTTCTCCAGCAAATTTCATAGCACCAGGTACTGTGAGCGACCTTCCTGACTCAGTCTTTTGGCTGTGTCGTGCATGCTGACGCTGTAGCTTGCGTGCCATGGGACACAGGTCTGGGGCCTACAGAGGATGGGGATGGAAGTGAGTCAAGGAGGAGGTGGCTGCAGGGGATGGTGGCATCCCCAAGAGCTGAACAAGGCACATGAGCTGAGTCAGGAAGGTGGATACTGAGGCTCTGGGTTTAGACATGGAGCAGGAGCTGGCAGTCTGTGAGTTGCAAGTGGAAAACTGAGCCTCTGTGTTGCATCTGTGTCCCCAACAGGTAAACAGCCAATGTCCTCTATGTGCCCCTCCATTTTGGTGGATAAAACAAAAAAGGTCAGGATGGTGGTCGGTGCTTCTGGAGGAACAAAAATAACGACAGCGACAGCACTGGTACGTGGTGGTGTGGGCAAACGGGGGACAGCGCGAGACAGAACGGGAGAGGCGGCGTTTGGGGGAAGGGGCTCTGGTCTGCACCTGTGACAGGATCGTGGCTGTGGCTCCTTACTGGGGGCCAGGGGCTTGAAAAGGAGGTTCCTGCCTGGCATTCTGAGGGCCACACCTCCAACACCAGCTCCTGCCAGGGCAACAAAGGATCTGCTATTAAATTGCTTCCTTCAGTGACTCCAGGTCTTTTCCTTTGGCAGGTTGTTCTTACCACTTGCAGAAGGTTTCAGATTTACTTTGAGTTCTGTCCTCCAGATCTCCATGAATCTATTTACCTGGTTTAGAGCCATTCTCACACAACATCCCAAACTTTGAATGAAAGTCCCACAGAGAAGCTAAATAAGAACTTAGCTGAGGCACAATGACAGGCAGGGCCTCTGTGAGCTGCTGTGGCAGCCACTCAAACTAGCCCAAAGTAGCTGCAGCATGAAGCTGTCCCCTGTGCCAGCACACAGCAGCACCAAGCTGGATCTGGCTTTCTGGCTGAGGTAGAGAAGTCTGTAAAAACCACTACAAGCAGCTTCCTAAGCCCCGGACCCTGAGGGTTCTCTCTTCCCAGCAGCTCCAGTCTGCAGTTCAAGCATGTAGAGATGAGCCAGGCCTAAGGGAACTGGTTGCACAACAGCTGTATGTGTGTTTGTTGAGGTGACTATTGTGTGCTTAATTACAGCAGCATAAATCCAGCCACTATAGCTTAGGGATCTGATCCTTTTGCTAGGTTAATTTTAGTAACTCATGGTTTCCATGTGTGGGATTCCTCCTAAGCTGACTGGCTGCAATGTACCTGTGTTTTGCTTAGCCTAGAGAAGAACCACTGAAAGCCACGTGAAGCAGGAACAGTGCCTTTTATGTGCTCTGGTGAACATCCTTCAGGCATCTCTGCCTGTGTGACTACAAGGATTGGGTCTCTTTGAAGTCAAGTAACATTAAGGCTTTTTGCTTCCCACAGACAATCATCAATTCCATCTGGTTTGGTTACGATGTAAAGAAAGCAGTGGAAGAGCCCAGAATTCATGATCAGCTGTTTCCCAATATCACGGAGCTTGAGCAGAAAATAGAGAAGGTTGGTCTCACTAGAGGCTGGGGTGCACATGAACTTGTGTGGGCTGAGTTCCCAGTGCTGGAAGGCATGCACTGTGGAAAATGGTGAGGTTTTGCCAAATGTTCCTAGGTGAGCAGTATTAAAGCTGGTACAGGTCTAGTGCTGGGTCACAATAAGCTGTTCAAAGTGTACCTTCAGTCTCAGTCACACAGGTGTGAAACCAGTGCATTGAAGAGTGACCTGTGTCTGAAACTGAGCGTGTGCCTGCAGTGGTGTTTGGCTTAAAGGACTTGCAAACCACAGCAAACCACATCAGGGCCCAGACCATCCAGCAGTCTAAATCCCTCAGGAAACTGTTGTCCTGTTGTGCAACCTCACAATGAATCCCAGAGCTAGCGAGGGGGACGCACAGAGGGACCTGGGAACGGGCTTGAAAATATATTCACAGTAGAGATCTCTGCAGAGTGCTGTCAGTCTGAGAGCTGATGGCGAGATCTGCCTTGCTCTGTAGACCACTCACATGATCTGACAGCTTCATTTTCCCTGAGAAATTACAAGCCCAGAGACCTGAGACAGATGCAGGCTTTGTACATATCTCATCCCGTGTCTCTGTACACTTCTACATAAGGCAGTTTTCTTATCAAACTATGCAGAAGTTCCTCTGTTAGTAAGCTTCTCATTGAGATAACATCTGAGATGTCTGCCAGCACTGGGGAGGATGCCCTGCTCTCTACAAGTCCTGTGTTTTCCACCACTGCCAAACAGGATCCGTCAGTCCTGGCTGTTAGTGTGTGAATATCTGAGGTGGAATGTTCTGTGATCAAGAACAGTATTGGTAGCCCACACTGAGCACTACAAATACCACATCTTCTCAATTGCACTTCTTCAAAAGCGAGGCATCCTGGAAAGCAAAGAGGAGGAACAACACGTAGATTCAGACCTACCTGACACAGACACTGAGCACTTGGGTAGGCGTGGGGGATGCAGGTCGCAGACTGCAGCACGTGTGCAGTTTCCTTGTCCTGCTGTCCTCACTCAGTTGTGCGTTGCAGGGCATAGAAGAGCAGCTGAGGAAGAGGAAGCACGACACGGCGCGGGTGAGCGGCGGCGCGGTGGTGCAGGCCATCCTCCGAACGGAGCGCGGATGGGCCGCAGCCTCCGACTCACGGAAAGGGGGCTTCCCTGCAGGCTACTGACGTGCCTCAGCTCCTTTTTTCAGTGGTCTAGTGACACCAAGGTGTGTTTGGGGGGAAGATCCTTTAGATCTGCAACTCAGGGACTTCTCACAGGAAAGAGAACACATTTACCTGTGATTCTGTTGACGGAACTGGGACAGTTCTCTACAGCCATGACCGAAGTGCCTCATGCCACAGCCGTCTGCTAAGACAGGCATGTCCACCAGGACATGCAGTACTTACTTGAAGAGTCTGTTCTGCCTTGAAGAGTTTGTTCCCTGCCTCCTCTCCATCCCATGAAGACAGATTGGGTGCCCAGTTTCTGCAGAAGGTCCAGCTCACTCAAGCTGCAGGAAGCGTTTCCCCTGCAAAGTGTCAGCTACTGGGAATGTCCCTGTCATTGCTAGAGAAGATACTTGTTTCCTGTTGAGTAGGTGGGAGTTACAGGACTCTGGGGACTGGGTTTTCTGAGTTACAAACTAATAGATCTGTGCCGTAGCAGGAAGCCCAGCTCTAGACTGGGATAAGCCAAACTCACCACTCTGTTAACAAATGATGTTTCTGCATTTCACCCAGTTGATTATTGGAGGTGAGTAGGTAAATGGGGAAATGGCTTCAAACTTTTTTATATTTCTGTTGAGAAGGTCTAAAGGGAAGATGCTACCTGTAAAACTCTGAGCACAACTAAAATAAATAAATATGGAGTCACACATTTTCCTTGCCTGCACAGTTGCTGCGAAAAGGGATGGTGAGAGTCTGTGTGAAAGAAGCTCTTCTGAGATTTTTGTCTTTTCTTCACTCCTTTGATGAAATCATGAGGAAAGAATAATAGTGACATATCCAAAACAAGCTTGTTTTTCTCCACTCTGCTTTTTACCACATTGTACTGCAGCCCTGAAATACCAGTTTGGGGAAATGAAACTTCTAGAAAAGGGCATGCTACAGCTACTCTTGTTTGAAGGTAAATTGCCATTAACCAGACTGTTAATGACCTCTCAGACAGCCCTGTCTGATATGGAGCAGCTGAGAGTGCCTGTACCTGCCAGCATGGACCAATACGTCACATCACATCACATCAACTTATCTTAAGCCAAAAGGGAATGTTCCAGGATATTGTCAAACTCTAGTGGTGTTTATGAAATCCTTGAAACATGAGTAGTAGTAAGTGAACTCATCTATTTGGCTTGTTGAAACTTCCTGTCAATTTGTAAGAACCTTAAAATACAGAAGAGAAAATGAAAGGCTGAAGTTTTAGGCATCAGGCACCCTTTCTTTCCTAGAAGAGTCTGGAAGTGAGGAGAGCTCAGTTTCACTGAATAAAGTAATAGTTAGGTAATGCTTAAGTCAGAGAGTCATGACTCTGACATATATATTTGCTTCTATCATTTGACCTAAATGAGTGTCTTTTACCAAATGTGTCCTGGGGTGTGTTCTGGCTCCTTTTCCTGAGCTGCTGCTGCAGCAAAGGCAGTGATTGTAAACCACCTTGAGTTATTATGTTCCCTCAAGAATGAGATCAGTTTGGAGCCAAGCCTCTGTCCTTTTTTCACTGAACTGGCACTTTCACTTTTCCACTTCTTGTAATGCCCCTCAGTGTCAGGCTGCTGACATCCATGCTGCTCACATCCAGCTTGCAGGGCCATTTTTGGAAGCTCTGATACAAGTTTGTGCATGGAACAGCATTGGCTGCTATTTGTTGGAAACACCTGGCCTTTGGAATTGGGACTAGCTGAGCTATTTCTTGGCTAAGTGTAACCTTGGAGATACAGAAAATAACTACCCAGCAAAATAAGCTTATTGAAACCTTACAGTCACTACAGTTAGTCCAAAACTGGAAGGGAACTGATTTCTGGGAAATGACTGTTGGACAATCATGTTTTCTGAAACAAGCCTGAGTGGCTGCTGCTGGGCTGTCTCTAACAGTTCATGGTGCAGCAGTTGTTCTTATGTTCCTGCATTTCTTCTTGCTAGTCAGAAAACTCCCCTATTATTTGTAACCTGTGTTACAAAACTTCCCCTGTGGAAAGCTAAAAACACTTCTGGTTACAACTGTTCTTATATAAGTTCATTTGAATTCTTGACTCTGCAGAAGCAGATTTGTTTGGCTGGTTTTTAGCAGTATCACTACAGAGTGTGATTTAATGATTTGTTAGAACTAAACTGGGCTACAGCTTGCACTTACATCCTACATTTAAAAAAACCCTGTGGTTACTTCTGCAAGCTGTAACCACCTGCATCTCATTTGGACATATCTGTACACAGGGCAGGCACTTCTGCCACCTGCTTGGGTACCACATCCCACTACTCACCCTACCTTGGGGCTGTCTATGCAACAATAGCCAGATGTCAGTCAGTGGTTCCTGCTGTGAAACCTCCAACTTTACCCTCCAGGCTGGTCAGCTTTGTGGGATGTTTCAGCTGCAGGAAAAAGACTTCTGGATAGGACAACAGGGAAGCACCTTAAACTGAAAGAGGGTAGATTTGGGTTAGATATTATAAGGAATTCTTGACTGTGACAGCAGTAAGGTGCTGGCACAGGTTGCCCAGAGAAGCTGTAGCTGCCTGGAAGTGTTCAAGGACAGGTTGGATGGGGCTTGGAGCAACCTGGTTTAGTGAGTGACATCCCTGCCCGTGGCAGGGGGGTCAGAACAAGATGATCTCTAAGGGTCCCTTCATCGTTCCGTGTCCCACCTTTTGAAGGCAGCCAGCTCACTCTGCCCCTCAGCACACCCTGCATGTTAGAGTGAGCTGCCTGACCCAGGGCAGGGCATGGAGAGCAGGATGTGTTCCATGACTGATTCCAGCTGATGTGAAAGGAAGCTGTATCATTAAAGGCAATTTGGATCTTGAACTGGGGGGTTCACCTCTTGCCCCTGTTCTTCAGTCTGACATTACCACAATTTTCTTTAGGCAACCATCCAGCCTCTGCAAGGGGACAAAACCCAGCTGTGAGAGACAAGTGGCACAAGCTGCAGCATTCCTCAGCTTCTCCAGTGGCGTATCGAGGCTCCAGAGTGAACAACTGTTATTGCTGGAAACACTGCATGGAGTCCTCTCTGCTTGTGTGATGGGATAGGCAACAGGTTTAGAGGAGAAATTCCCAGACAGGTTTAAAAACACTTTATTAAAAGTATAATTTAAAGACTTCATTAGAAAATAGAATAGCCTCTGTACAATTATACTTTCAAAGTCTGTGTAAGTTGAATTCAGTACAAAAATAATACTCTCTCATTGGGAGGAGCAGGAATGGGGAGAGACCAAACTGGAAGGCTCTTGACCCAAAAGGATTTCAGCAGCTGTGAGGATGTGGCAGGGCAAGAGCAGAGGTGCCAAGGCATGTACAATCCCTCAGCTTCACCAGGTGTTCTGCCAGGGAGGACTACAGGACTGGAATTCTCTGCTGCGGTGAGAGAACTGCACTCCCATTCCTTTCCGTCTTGCAAATTAAAGCTGTGATGGGTTTTTAAACTGCTCAGTTGGCTCAGTTGCAAAGTTAGTAGCAAAGTAGTTAAACTGCAGTGAACACTGGACTAGAGATAATATTCCCATGTATTTGTGGTGGGAAGTAGCTGTGATACTAGTGCACTTGGAAAGGGGATAGGCTGGAGTACTGCAGGGTGCTTCACCCTAAGGTGTGTCAGAGGCAAAGGTAATGGAAGATTTAGTTGGTGACTTGGGTTTTCTGTAGGGAGGCATGATGGAGAGGGACCAGAGCACTGCTGAAGCTGGCCCTGAACCCTAACAGGGAGGCCAGGACTGCTCTCCCTGTCTCCAACCGGTGCCACTCCCAGTTGCTGATTGCAAGCTCTCAGCTCAGTGGGGTTAGCTGGAAATAACTACGGATCTGCCAAAGCCAGCATCCGGTCTAGTCTGTCCGTCTGCTGCTGGAGTGTGAGCTGCAGATGGTGTCTGGCGCCTGTCAGTGCTTCCCCTGCACAGCTCTCTCTTGGGTGTTATTTCTGACACTGCAACCCATGCACCCAGGAACTGGTGGCTGGAGCAAGGGAATTAATCAAGGTAGAAAACTTCAGCAAATTAAATAGATTAGGTTTTTTTGGTGGTCACAGTCAATGTAACTCCTTCCAAGTGAACACAAATACTGCCCCCCCTCAGCCTTTGGGCCTATTCCCTTTCCTATTCACCAGCACTGTAATGCTGCCTCACAGTTGTTGGTGCAGTTAGTCTGAGCTTGTGGGGTCCTTTGCACCCCTGAGGCAGAGAGCAGCAGGCAGGACAGCACTTGTGCCATAGTGTGACTTCATCTGCCACCTTAGGGCTTCTTTGGATGGGAAAACTGAGAGGGGGAGTGTGGAATTTTGATCTCTCCTCTTTCCAAACCCACCCTCTAAGCCTGGATGCTCCAGATTTTAAAATCCTGACCCTACAGACACTTGTTCATAGCAAAAATAGTTATGTATTTCACATTGTTGAGCCTCAGTAGTAACAAGCTCATTGTGGAACAGCCTGAAATAAAGCATTTCTACTCTTAACTGAGACTCCAGCAGCAATGGAAGATATAGCTGGGTCGTTTCACAGTGTTCTCAGTGGCATGTGGATCAACTTTCCTTTCCCACTTTGTATTCTCTCATTCTGAGTAGCTGATGTGCTCAAGAAATATGTTTTCTGTATATCACATAAGAAATGGAAGGTGTAGCTCTAAACGAGGCTGGCTCACCTCTCCTTGTATTGCCTGAGGGTGGCCTGCAGTCTACTAGAATTGGGTGTAATCACAGGCTTTGCCCATGCTCCAGGAGACATCCTGATGAGAACAGGCAATTATGGGCATGTCCAAGCAAAGCATGTTCTGAATCTCCTGTGGCTCTGTGAGTTGTGATTACATTTCACGCTAATATCCAGCCGACTTCCCCAACTTCCTTTTATCAGAGTAAGCAGAGATGCATTTTCCTTCCTTGGAAATTCCCTGCACAACATTCATTGCAAATTTATCTTTCTTTTCTTTATGTCCTCTTCCCAGCAGGCCAGTCCTAACCTCCTGTGGGAGAAGAGAAGAGGAAATGGAGTGAATGGGGCAGAGGCCTGAGGTCTTAGCATGGCCAGGTGTGACAATGTAGGATGTGTGTGGAGCCTGGTTGAGAAAGTGAGGTTTCAACATGAAGGAGGTGAGCCAGAAGCAAAACAAAGATTATAAAGGAGAGTTACAGAAGCAATCTGCTTCCCACCAAGGCACTCACCTCACTGAAAGGCTCCTCAAACAGGACCCTGTCACCCTCAGTGTGCATGACAGGAGCTGAAATGGCGTGTTCCAAGTCGTAGCCAAACCACAGCTTGTTTATAATCGCCTGCAATGAAACAAATCCCACACTGCCCAACTAGAGATAAAACCTGGGCTGTCCAACACAGGCTGCACTGACCCGGGCCTGCAGTCCCACCAGCCTGGTCTCCTGCTTTCATTCTGACCAATACCAGATGGCAAGTGAAAGGACAGCATGAGCACATAATGGTACTTCCCAGAATGCTTTCCCTGGCCTCCAGCCTGCAGCCTGTAGTGATATCTAAATTGGAAATTTAAAAAAGCACCAAGGAGTCAAAATCTGAGAAGAGATGAGTAGAAACAGCAGGTGGGATTGACCACGGCTGGAAGTCTGAGAGGGCTGAAAGAACTGGCAACTTACTGTGGGTTCTGTCACCTCCTTCATTCTTGTCCCCTCCTGGGGGGGAAGGGAAAAGCCATTCAGCAGTGGGGCTGAAGCCAAGCCCTGCCCTTGCCACAGACGTGGTAGAGGCAAGAAGGTGAAGTAGGCTGAGTCTGCATCAGGCCCTTGTCACTGCTGCCTTCCACATAGCAGAACTAACAGCAGCAAAGCAATTCCTTTTGTCCAGGGCAGTATGTGCTCCCCTTGCTCGGTGGAAGGTGTTGCTGAGTGGTACCTGTTCACTTACCATACTGGTAGCACTGATAATCCAGGCCCCCCCTGCTCCTCCAATCACCAGCATATCTCCTGTCTTGGAGATGAGGATGGAAGGCACCATTGCTGAGGGAGGCTTCTCTCCTGGAGCAGAAAGAGATATTATTCTTTCCATGTGGCTCTTAATGGAGTTGGAGGGACACAAGTTTATCTGCCTTGCCTTTCTTTCATCTCCCACAGAAAAACAAGCTGCTGCTCCTTCCTCAAGATGCTCAAGACTTCCAGAAAAATTTCCTTGTACCAAAAGCCTGTCTCCCAAAGAACTGGGACCTTTTTGGCAGACTAAACAGAAAGCTTCTCTTGATGTGGGACAGGGCATCCTACAAGTATTCAGGACTTGCTGCAGCTCATCCAACCAGCTGAGCTTAGCAGCCATTATGCCATGGCTGTGTCCTCTCCTGGCAGGCCCAAGGGATGCACCAGGGACAGCTTATGGCACAGGGCTGGTGCTGTGTCACAGAGCTCAGCACCAGCCTGTAGCAGCTCTATACTTAGAATCATAGATGAGCGTAAAATGCCAGCAGGCTTGTCTTAGCTGTTGTTTCTTCACTTCCTCCCTCCCCATCAATCAGTGATCAACTTCAGCATTTTTTTAACCTCTGAATTCTCTGAATAGAAACCAAAACTCCCGTGTTTTGGTCTGTGTATCCATCTCCTGGCCCTGTGCTTTATTTTGAGGATGAGAGTGCTCACCTGGGTTAATGCTTCTGTTTGCTATGCAGAAGTCAGCAAGTTCATTATTTAAAATGATCCCGGTTTGGTTAGAATACACAAAGGAGCCAAACCTGCAAAGGGAAAGATGAAGCCTTTCAGTGCCCAGGGCTCTCCTGTTGTGGATGACATTAACTGAACCTGGCACCCTGAGGGTTACCTCTGTCTCCTCCCAGCCTGCAAGTCCCCTGGTGAGAGTGTCCAAAAGGAATTTGTGCTGCTGCTGGTGACAGAGATAAGTTCCCTATTACTGGTGCCCATGGGGATTTGCTTAACCCACAGAATTCAGCAAGAGCTCAGCAAGTTCTTACATCCTCCTGAATTTTGATAGTCCTTGGAGCTGATGCTCACAGACCTTTACTCTCACATGAAAAAGACATTCCCAGGTAAGAAGCTGCCTAAACAAGTGAAGCCCAAGGGTTTTGACTTTCTGGTAAACAGCCCTCGCAGGTGCCCTGTGATCCTGACACGTGGCCTGTGTGACTCAGTTACCAAGCCCTGGCTACTCACGGGTAGTTGATGGTGCTGGTGGCGGACACGGCACTGCCGTCTGCAGCGAGCACAGAGATGTGGCTCGTGCCCATACTTTTGTATTTGTTGTTGTAGATGGACTCCAGCAAGTTGTAGTGGTTGAGTGGGTGGTCACCACGAGTATCTATTCGCTGCCTGACAAGTTCAGCAAACTGGTCAGACAGCATGGTCCCCACAGGCACCTGCAAGCACAGCAAGGACAGTGAGCTGGTCACCAAAGCACAGGCATGTCTGTAGGCATGTGGAAGGCTCAGGAAGTCAGCCCAAATAATCAGAGCTTGGGGTCCTGCAGTGGCAGCATTCAGCCCCAGGCCACTCTCATCCCAGAAAACGGACCAAGCTCAGCACTGAGGCACTGGCATAAGCACGTGCAAATCCTTTGTCTGGCAAATGAGCACCAGGCACTGAAGCTGCAGAGTAAACAGCCTGATCCTGCCTCTGCCTTGGCCAACTCAGCTGCATTGCTCTTTAGTAGCAGCTCTAAGTATTTTCTTCCCTGCCAGGCTGCAAAGCAGGAGCGTGTCAGAGCATTTCTTGGTGCTACAGCACTGTACCTACCCACCATGGAGCTCACCTGAGCTTTGGAGAAGGCTGGGTCACTCATCTGGGGTCTCAGCATGTTGCCAAACTTCAGGGCCTCTGCGATGCGATGGTAGGTTTCTACCTTCTCCTCGGGTGTTGCCAGTGACACTTCATGAAGTTTATACTCTAAGGAGCAGGATGAAATAATTTTAATAGACCCAAAACAGTGTTTTTCCAAGAAGTGTAAAAAAAAAGTTGAAAGGAGCCTCCTTTTCCCATTCCAGTTCTTACCAAGTTTCCCCTGAGCTTTAGCAGGATATGGACACAGAAACAACCAAGTACTAATTTCCATTTTGACTTCAATTTCTTTTGAAGCCTTGAGAAAGTCATGTGTCCTTTGGCCTTTGCAGCAGCTCTGGTGATGCTGACCCACTGTACAAGTGAGCCAGTTCATCCTTCTGCTGCATAGCATGGTCACACTGCTGCTTCAGGCCATTCTGGCTTGACAACTCCATCTCTGCCCATTAAATGTTACCACTCTGGAGCAAAACTCTGTGAAAACCTCTTGCCGACCCTTTTCCATTAGGAATTTACCTTCCAATACCTTGAGGATGAACATGAGCACTGCGCCTCCCATGGGCGGTCCCGGAGCAAACACTGTGGTGTGGTTGTTCAGGGTGATATTCAGAGCTGAGGACACCTCTGCTTTGTACGCCCCAAGGTCCTCCAGTGAGAGACTGGACCCTTCAACAGAGAGCCAGGAGCTACCATTAGCACATCAACTTGTACTGATGCTGTGGGCTGCCTGCAACAGAGCCTTGGTGAAGCTTGTGAAGAGCCATCCCTGTACATCCCAAATTCCTTCCACCCAGCACAGCATGGTCACCACGTGTCCTCACGTGCTGCCAAACCCCAGGATGTGACAGAGGAGCCAGTGCATGAGGAGACTGTGAGCAAAGGCCAGAGCAGTAAGTGGTCTCAGCCCTGCTTCTGGGCCTAAGTTATAAGAACTGGGGAAAGATGGCTTCTTCCCACCCGTGCCATGTCCCACTCCAAGTGGCAAGAAAATGGCATGTGTTGGCTTTCCCCTGGTACAGGCTCACTGTGAGCCAATGGCTGAAAACAGGCCTGTCCATGAGGACTAACTACAGCTGTTACCTACCAGCCTTCCCGACGTCCTCCACCAGTGCCTTTCCTAACTCTCCCTCATAAAACACTGCAGCTCCATGTTCCGCCACAGCTCGCAGAGTTTGCTGCAGCGCTGGCCACTGGAAGGTCTCGCCAGACTTCAGAAATCTTTGACCATGACATAGCAGGGGGCTGTTAAAGAAGAACATTCATCAGTTTACAGCATAAGCTTGTTCTGTCCTCAGGGCCAATAACCCCTTTTTCCTGCCCAGAGCAGATCTGGATTGTGCATATCATGTACTTTCCAAGGCAGTGCTACACTGCAGCCTACATGGAGAGAAGTTCTCAGCTGATTGCTAGCCCTAGCACCAGGCACTCCTTCTCCAGACAGTTTCTTCCATGGGACCCAATGCTTTGACCCTGGCTCATGTCAGTGGGGCTCCTCCAAATGATTGTCTGCTGCAGAGGCCTGCAACCAGGGGACAATTTCCATGCAGATGGAGACAGGCCACATACAGCCAGCTCCTCCTCATGAGCAGATGTGCTTAGCAGACCATTTTTCTGTGCCAAGTCACTCTAAACTAATTAAAAAAAAAAAGGTTGCTGACAGAAAAAAAAGTTCAAAAATCCACTTCTGTGATTCCCTCCCGCTCCATAGCCAGTATCCCTGAGCACAAGCCACAGCAGCAGCCTGTGCTCCACGTCAGCATGTTAGGGAAAGGTCTGAAGCTGAGGGAACAGTGGTCCTCATGCTGCAGTTTCGTTCATGGGTCTTACCACAGGTTTTTCCCTGGGCCAGAGAAGGCCGGGTGACGGAGTATTTTGTCCAGAACTGGGGAAATGACAAGTGGCTCTGAAAGGAGCTTGATGGTTGGTTCAAACAGGGCTTTCCATGGTAAGCGGCCGTGTCGCTTATGGGCTTCCTCATACCCACGGAGTTCTCCGGGCACTGCAATCCAGCGGGGACCTGAGGAGCACAACGGCTGTGTCACACAGGCACTCACTGGCTTGGGGGTTTCACTTCTCTGAAAGCACTCCAGTGGAAGTGTGAGTTTGTACAGGCTACCAAGGCTTCTAAAAGCAGGCTTGGCTTGTTTATTACCTTTTCCTGTCCATGTGTTTCCCTGTTACCAAATTCAAGGGGTATAGAGAGGCTGGAGCCAGACCTGAGGTGTGCTGAAAGCACAACAGGCAACAGGCACATGCTGCAGCAAAGGGAAGTGGCAGCTGGACATTGGCAGCACAAGGCCCTGAGCAGCCTGAGCTACCCCTGACATCAGCCTCCTTTGAGCAGATGTTTCCAGCTGTCCCTTTCAACCAGAGTTGTTTCTGATTCCTTTTCAGGTTCTTCTAAGGATAAGAACATCTCCTTCAGAATCTAGGATACACCCCAAAAGATAATGTACTAAGGAAAGAGAATGAATGCAGCAAAAAATGTGGAGAGATCCAAGATGTGCAAGAGTGCCTGAGCCCGGCAACTCAACTCCCGATGTGCCAGCGTGCTTCCCCACTCTATGGACATGAGCAAGCACACTAGAGTGATTTCTTTTGTTTCCAGAAAGCTGTTGACCTTATTTTTCTCTGTAAGAACTGCTGGGAAATGAGTGCTTTGGGAAATCTGGTCTTGAACTGCAGACTTCCTATGGAGAGAAATTACATTGCGATTTCTTCTCATGCTGGCTCTCCACTCGCTTGCCAGTGTTTTTACCGAACAGGTTGCCAGTGTTATTACCAAACAGGAATTTTTATGGACCTGCTATTTTGTCTTACTTTTGCAAAAGCCAATACAGCTAGAGTGTGCTAAACGAAGTAGAACTCCAGATAAAGTCAGTGAGGTCCTCAGCTCCCCACCCTGAGCTCTGTGCACTCCAGGAGGACCCACAGCCCTCATGATCCTTACCAATGGGGAAACCACGACCACAGGCAGACAATAAGTCGTGTGGAAACGCTCGTGGGACTGTCTCGCGGGCATTGATCACCTCAACTGTTCCTAGAAAGGAGAAGAGGGAAATGCATAACCCTGTCTTCCTGAAGCAGGTGAACATCACATTTCAGTCAGCTGTAGCACCACATGTGCTGCTGGCCCAGAGCTGAGCTGCCCTGGAGCCTTTTGCCAAAAGTGCCAAGTGCCCCTGCAGGGTCAGGTGTCAGCACACCTTGTCCTTTTATTTAGAGCAAACCCAGCAGTGCCTACCGAAAGGTACTGAAGGTACAGGGACAAGGCCAGGCCTTATCTCCAGCCAGTGAAGGTTCCCCCCAAGGTTCGTGGGCTGCCTCATGGGCTGGGACATGCTGCTTCACACCTAATTTTCAGGCTCCTGCACTCCTTCTACAGGCGGGACAAGTCAGAGACATAACATGAGCCTTATGATCCTGGGAGAGCCATTTACCCTCCATCATGTTTAAAGCAGAATGGTGGTCCTGAAAGACTCTCTATGTATCAGGGAGCTTAAAAGGACAAAAACAAACCCCCACTTGCACACACTTATATTTCAGGTCTAGCCTATCACTTCACCTCCTCTCTGACTTGTATTTATCTTTTCCTATCAAGTGCACAGAGCCAGCTGTGCTGCAGGAGCCCACAGTGCTCCTTGGTGTACCAAGCACCTGAGCCCTGCATGGCCATGGGCATCTCTGTGCAGCAGCTTAACTCAGGTAGCAGAGGAGGATTGTTGTCAGGAAACAAAGTTACATGGCTCTGCCAAAAGAAAAAAAAAGAAAAATATAGGTGTTCTGCCAAATTAAGCTCTTGCATAAGATACACCCAAACATTTCCAGATTTGTGACTCTGTGAGACTACTTGGCAGAGATTTTAAAACTATGATATTGTTACTGTGTTCACTGTTGATATTACTATTAGATATATAAGCTCTGGGGGTTTTTGGAAGCCAAGTCTTAAGAGCCCTGACATTAAAAACATAAAAGCAAGAAAACAACACCAGAGTTTATGCCAAACAGAGAAAGGCTCCCCAGCAGGCCCTATTGCTCGGTTTAGATTTCTGAAGTGGAGTTGCACCTCCTGGGACAGGAAGTCTCAACCGTACAAGCTCTGGCAAGGGCAGTGTGAGACACAGGCCCAGTGTCAGGGGCACCACCTGAGCTGCTGGGGCAGGACAAGCCCCTGAAGTCCCAGCCTGAGCTGAGCCAGTGACAGCCCAGTGCTGCCAGCACACGCCTCTCTCCACTCCTGCCTGCTTCGCTCCAACAGCACCGCTCACACCTGGCTGCAGTCAGGCCTGTGGCTCTGAAATGTGATTTGGGGTTGCTTTGGAGGGGGAAGGAGAGGCAAACAGTTCATTTCATATCAAAGCTCTTTCCTCCCCACATGCATTCTTGCTCTGAAATGATGGCCACAGTTCCCTGTGGTGGATGCTTTGGGTTAAGAGCAGAAGTGTGGTTTGTGATTGGAGGATGCAGCTTTTATACTCAAAAAATTGCTCTGAGAGCAGAGAGGATTCTGATTTCTCCACAGCAGTTGGGTGTCTGCAGAGGGATGAGGCACCATGGAGAGGCTAGGGCTGGTCCATACCTGTGCTGGCATTATAGATGGTAAATATGACCCCACCACCCAGGCCCGAACTCTGAGGGTTCATCACTGAGGTGCAGATCAAGCCAGCAATGGCAGCATCCACAGCTGTGCCTCCGCTTTTCAGGATGTTTCTGTGGTGGGAAGGAAAGAAAGAAGACAATGTTAAAATCCAGGAACAACGGAAAGGAGGAACCACGTGAAAATGCCGCCTTGGGGCCCCTGAAAGGCAGCCCCGGCTTGAGGAGAGCAGCTGGAGGAAGCTATTGACAGCAGTGTGGGGTGTGAGGGCCCAGAGAGGCACCTTCCTCTGCCTCAGTGAGAAAGAACAATTAGAGGGAAAGAAAGGAGAGCCTGCAGGAGGAAAGAGCAGCCGGGGCCAGACCTGTGTGAGGCTGGACTTCCTCTGGGCCAAGACTTATGGGACAGAGAGAACTGCAGCTGCTCACAAATGCTGTTGGTAAAAAGGCACAGCAAGGAAGTCCCAGACATGGAGGAGGATGTTCTCAGCACAGAAGAGAGCTTTCCACATGCTGGGAACCAAACAACTCATCTCTAGCTCCCCAAATGCTATTCCCAATAAAAAGGTGTGTGATTGTCAACTGGACAGGGGCTCTGAAGTGGGAACACTGGGTCCACGGGAAGTGAACTCCTGAGACTTCACGTGTCAATTAACACAAGTTACTTCATTGCTCCTACAATGTGCCTTCCTGGGTTTATGTGATATTAGCACAAAAATGCCCCACCCTGCTCCCTTGTATTCCCAAAGACAAAACCAACAAAGAAACAAAAAAACCAAACAGGAAGAAAAACTCCTCAACCATTTTTACCAAGGCACAGCCACATCAAAAAACACACAGGCATTAAGGCAGCCTCGTGCCGCTGACAGCAATGAGGTTTTGCTAGAGAAACGTGTCTCAACAAATGCTTCCCTCAAGCACAGTTGAAAAACATCTTTTCCTTGCAGTGGAAATGGGGTGACATTTCCTGCACAGCCTACCAGTAGCCATCTCTGGTGTTTGCTAGGCAGTTTTCTGATTGTTTTATTGGGTTATTGCTCAGATAAGGCAAAGCCAGAAGTGAAAGTGGAATAGTTCATTAATTGCACTGCAACTGCTCCCAGAGCTTGCACAGGAACACAGAGCACACATAGGGACTGCTGTTTATTTTACATCCATTGATACGGCTGGGACCTGCTGGGTCTGGGAACAGGATGCTGCCAGCAGGCACACTGATTGTGGCTTTCCTTTGTTTCTGTAAGTGCCTTGGAACCACAGCCTGTAAGGAAATGGCATGTGGAGAAGTGGGGAGAGAAGAAATTGTAGGGAACACCGGGCTTTCTGTTTGGGGTCTGCATGGCTTTTGGCCTCCCAGGAGCTCCCTGGCTGTAGCTCTGAACCTCAGGCTCACCCATCCAGCACTTCGCAGCAGGGAAAGGACACACCACACCAATGTCCCTGGGCAGTGCTTTTCTGAAACTGAAGCTTTTAACTGCTGCCCACAGAGAGGAAGGACACGAGGGCTTCCTAAAAAACTGAGTCACTTCTGCAGAAAACACAGACAGCATGTCAAAAGTTGGGAAAAGAGGGAAGGACAGCTACACTGACCCAGGGCAGTCCTCCCCAGAGTTCCTGGATTATGGGCTGTGAGGCAGCACATGTACAAAGCCTGGTGCCAGGGAAAATCATGGCAGTGAAAAGCAACTTTAAAAAGATAGTATGCATTTCAATGCAATGCATGAAGACCTCAACATGTAACATCAGACACATTTACCCAAAGCCTGAAAAGCACCAGATTCTCACCCAAGTCCCCAGCCACATTCACACTGGCCTTGACCTCCAGCCTCTCTGGAGACTGACAGTCAACAGAAAATATTCTGAGCTGGCTCTTAGTGTGTCACACTCTGTCCATGGCTCACCCACTTGCAGAGACCTGCCATTTCCCTGGAAGTGATGCTTGAGGGATTTAGGGCCATTATGTCTTTCTCCTATAGCCAGACCACATCTGGATTTTTGTCCCACTACATTGCTCCCTTTATATGGATCTCTGCTACAATGAGCTTAAAAACAATGCAAAATCCTCAGCCGAAGTGTGGTCCCTTACCAGGTCTCTCTAGAGATATCTTAGTGCTGCAGCTGACAAGATCTGATAACAGCGTTTTGTCATATATCCTTCCTGCCACTTAGTTTCAGCTTTAGGGTTTAGTCATTAATGGGGTTTCCTTAAGTAAGGAACAGAAGAGGGTGTTAACAAGTTGTTAACCAAGTCCCATTCCAGCAGCAGCAAACAGGGATTCACCCTCCCTGGACAGGTGAATGATGGCACTTTGTTCACAGCAAAGATGGGCTGTGCTGGACTGCAGACCAAGCCTGCTGTTCTGCCCTGGGCTAGAGGGAGCCCTGAAGCCATTCTAAACACACTGGAAATGCTAAAGTATTAAATTGTACTGAATTTTTTTTTCTGCTGAAGAAGGCTGGGGGCTGGAAGACCACCCATTATACAGCAGCAGCCTGCTTAAGATTTATGAAGAGCAAAACCAACAACTGTTTCAGTAAAAAAGGGCCAGTTGCCAAATTTAAAACGTAAAAGAAGTGAAACCAAATCCTTTGGGATACAAACATTCTTCAGAAATCTGTTGGGCCATCACTGAAAAGGCTTTTTGCATCAGATTCTCTGGCTAGAACTGAGCTTCCCCAGACCGCAGGCATTTTCTGACTGTTAAAGTCCCACCATTTTCACCCTCCCCACCATCCTGTCCCCCATGGGGGTGTTGGGTTCAGAAAAAGCCAGTTCCCAGGGTTTATGCTAGGCTACACTGGAGAATTGGGATCACAGATGGCTGCTGGGTCAGGCCAGGTCATCTTGCCTTGCTGCAGTGAATCCCATTACTGGGAATGAACGCTTTTCCTAAATCTGTCCCTGGCCTTATGGTGGCTCTTGCTTCTGCCATTTGGGAAACACAGGAGTGCAGAGCAGTGGATGACAGAGCTCAAACAGCACACTGGTAGGGAATATAGAGCTTTTTGCATGCTTCATGAAAAGAGCTTCTTTCATTGCCAGGAGGGAACAAGTGGCTCTGGGTTGGAGGTGGAGGTGGGTTTGGGTACCTCTTGCACAGGGCAATCACCTCTTGTCTCCTCATGGTTCTTGACATGGGGACAAATTACTGAGGTGGACTGCGGTACCAAATCCACATCCTTGGGTAAAAACTGCTCTGACTCTCCTTTTAGTCTCCCATTCCTCTTCATCAGCTTCACTTCAAACAGGGACAAGTTTTCTCCCAGAGCAGGGCCCTAGTCTGGACCAGACAGCTGCAGAATGGTGCTTTCAGTCCCCAGATTCCAGCAGAAAAAAACGCAACAAGAGACCCAATCTTGTTCAGCACTGATGGCTAAAAGGAAGTTTAGCTCAGGACCTGCCAGCATGGATGATGACATGCTGAAGGCTCACTGAGATTGCTCACTTTCTGCAGGGAGACAAAGAGTTGCATAAAGATTTCAGAAAGTCCAACTTTACACAGTCTCAGAGTACACAAACACAATCTCCAGAGCTGGAAAACCAGACCCTGAAAATGATAGCTGAGCACAATTGGAGAAAAAGCAGCAAAATGGGCTGTGAGTGTGCCCCTCATCTCCTGCTTGCACTAAGGAATGACAGATCCTTCACTCACCCTTCCTTCCTGTCTGAACTATCCGTGAGGGAAACACATGGGCCCTGAGGTGTTTTCCCCAACCCACCATCCCACTCATTAAAATACAAGATTGCTCTTCAGGTAAGAGGTTCAGTTCAGTTATTCTCAATAAGTTCAACTGACAGTTCTATTAGAAGCACAGAAAGACTCCCAAACAGAAGAATCTTAATCCAACACGGTATCATGTAGTGCCCCAGGAATTTAATTCCTAACAACTCACAGAGCATGTGGTTTGAGTTTATCTTTAAAAGAGACAAGATTTTTTTAAATTAAAGAATAAAATTTATAAGTAAATCAGAGATTAGGTGCTGCTTTTAGATTCCAAGACTTTAAGCACCAGACCAGTTCTCTGAGCATCCCCCGCATGGATTTTTGTGAGCTTGGGGGGGAATTGCAGGATGAAAGGGGTGACTGCGGGGGGCACGGCCCAGGGTCCCAGCAGGAGAGAGGGGCTGCAGGATCAGTGGGGAAGGGCAGGGAAAAAGCAGCCCTGTAGTGTGTCTTTAGGGATTTGTATCGAGGGCTGCTTGGTTTTGCCCTACTCTCACTTTGTTGCTGAAGTAAAGTGGCACATAAAGTGACACATGAAGTGGCAACTCACAGGTGGGGACAGCAGGGCCTAATGGCTAAGACTGCTCTCAGAAATTGGATTTTATTGCTACTGCCCTGGCAAAATTCTTATGGATGCTAAAGCCTTGTTCAGCAAAGATGAGGCAGGAGGCTGCCTTATGCCCCTCAGCTCGTGGTGCTCCCTGGCTCAGACTCGAGGAAGTCCTTGCCCTGCAGAGTCGCAGGAGGTCACTGGGCAGAGCAGGTGGCTCTGAAAGTCCTGGCCAAAGCCCCTCTGCTGTGGCATCCTCACGGTGTAACTGCCATGTGAGACTTTCTCATTTATACCAGTGAAAGGACACATTTTTTTCCACTTGGTAGCTTGCTCTGAGAATTAATTTAGTGGTGACTATTATGTGCTAAGAGCTGAGAGCTAAAAAGTGACAAACAGATATAACAGCACAGAAATGTCTGGGAGAAAATGAACAAGATCACATGCAGTACAGAGCATGCAGTAAGCTTCCTGCAGAAAAAAATGTTCCTTCCTTAGAAGCCACCACTGTGGGCTGATGGGACAAAGACGGAAATATGACAACAACAAGGCAAAGAGCAAATATTATACAAAGCTTCTGACCCCAAGCTCTGTTGCAGAGGAACATTTTTATAAACAATTTTACTTTTATTATGATCTATTACAAGAACATGAGGAGAGGAACCTGGGAGAATAACACGGGAATTTGGTTCATTCCAAGTCTAAGGACAGCATGAAATGTGTGCAAAGGTTTCCAAGAATGGCTGGAGGCAAAGGATACTGGGAAAATCAGCACACATCAAGCAGCAGTAGAGGAGTAGAGCTGACCACCAGGCAAAGGGTGAGTAGAGTAGAGCCAAGGCAAAGGAGGAGAACAGTCATGGCTGGGCAGATCCCAGAGGCTTGGCAGGGCTGGAGAAGAGAGTATGTGGAGCAGCAGGACATGTGTGCAGATGCCCCAGGATGGGCAAAAGGGGGAGAATGTATGATGGGAAGTTGGAGCAAGGGCAGAATTTTGTGGGGATCATTGGAAAACTGTTTCTAGGAAATTTAAATTGGTCTGTCAGACAGGAGGGACAGCACAGTCTTGTCAGCAAGTGTGCTGGAGGAGCAGCTGCAGCAATGGTGGAGGCTATGGAAGACTGCAGACCTTCTTGCTGAGAGAAGGGAAGGAAACAGATGACAGCCCGGCAGCAGTAGCCAACTAGCCAAAGCTGTTCAGTTGTCCACTCTTCACAGATTTCTGGGGCTCTCACTTCAGCCACTTCCAGCTGATTCTACTCTACATCAAGTTAAAATTTACCATATCTGCAAAAACAAGTACAGTGGTTTTACCTGGGATATTCTTTGTGTAATCCAATAATGTCTTTTCCTCTCTTTCCATTAATAGTGATTTAAAAGATACTTCTGCTTTCTGAAGAACTAACCTGTGGTTTCATGTAAAAGAACCCCATCTCATCCCTTGACATATGTGCAGCCACAGTATATTTTCTGCAGCTACTCACAAATGTTGTGTCAGCACATCATTGCCAGAATCACACGTGAGACAAGGCAAAGTGAGGTATAATAGCAACACGTCTCATCTCACTCCTCCAGCCACAAGGTAGAGCACACAGCTCCAGCATCCATTGCTGGAGCATTCAGCATCGCATGTAGCATGTAAACTTCCATCCTTCTGCTTTCATGGATACAGGCATTTAATAACTGAAGTAACAGTAGCAGTAGAATAATAACATGGGAGTTAAAATGTTAGCAAGATAAGATTACATAAACTGAAGCGGTACAACCTGGGCATCTAGAGACTTTTTTAAACCTGCATCTTTCTTTCCAAGTGATGTAAGTATGTCTTTTGTACTTACACTGTCTTGACTGAATTTCAATTAAATCTGCTCTTTGCCTTTTTCTTCATAGCAGACACACTTGCTGCAGGCTTCAGTCCAGAAACACATCCCCAAGAGGATGGGATGCCAGTCCCCCTTTCTATGCCTGCCTTCCTTGTCTCTGTTGAAGCCCAACTGCAGCTCTTTGCAAGCTCCTCTAACTTCTTAATTTATCCTGTCACTTATCCAACAGATTTACCATGCCATAAAAAGCAAATTTCCTGCTTCTCCACTTAAAACCAGCCTTGTACTTGTATACTATAAATATTTATACCTTCCAAAAGACCAAGAGTTTGCAAAGTTGCAAATTTTTGTGACACTGGATAATGAAAGTAAGCATCAGCCACAGAGGCAGAGGCTCTGTCTGCTCTCCCGGCTGGAGACACCCAGGGAGCAGCATCGCTGCTCAGCCCGAACGGGAACGGGGCAGAAACCCAGCTCACTCCCGTAGTTAGTACTCGTCCTGCCAGTCCGACATACACGGCGAGGGACCTGAAAAGCCGAGCGGTCCGTGCACGTACCGGCCGATGAGGGAGCAGGTCTCGGTGTCAGCAGCCACGGCACCGTGCAGGTAGTGCTGGGGACCGCACCTGGCTTGAGTCAGGATGACCACAAGTGTCACAGCCAGCGCCAGCACTCCCAGGGTCAGCAGCACCAGGCAACAGATCTTCCCCGTGGACATGGCTATTCCTGTGCCTCCGGAGGAGCTGGAAAGCTTTCAGTCCTTTCGAGAAGGCGCCTGCTTTGCTCGGGGTGGAAGTAGAGAATCCCGGCAGTTCTGTGAGGGAGGTCCCACTGCAGTGGGCTCTGCCCCCAGCGATTGAGGATTACATTCTTTTTAACGTTAGAAGCTGCTAAAAAGAGAACGGTGTATTCTTTCTTTCCTACCCTTTTAGGTGTGAGAGGCTTTTCACCCTCTTTTATAAACTTTTCTTGCAGATCCATCTGCCCTTTTTTGTAAGTCTCTGATAAAAAAACATTTAACACATTCACTCCTGGAGTACTTCAAAGGGAAATCCACTCTGCTCCTCGGCTTCACACAGCCTACCTGGCTTCCCGTTCTTGCCACACAAAGAAAAGCACTTAATAAAGGTGGCCTACCTGGTGAATAACTGAGAAAATTCTGTCACTCCTGCATTCTCAACTTGTTTTGTTCCTGTCAAACTACTCAAAGAAGTAAAAGATGAATACAATATACAAAGCTGGAGCCTTCATATTTACTCTTACTTAACCTTACAGTTCGTTATAATCTTGCTTATTTACTTTTTTCATATTTACATCTTGCCAGTGTCTGCAGCATACATCTTCTGTAAATGAGCACAACAGAACAACTGGAATAAAACAGCACTTTTGCAAACATTGGTGTCCAGAGCTCTGGGGTCCAGCTTGTGTCAGCCAGTGGCCCCAGGGCACGGGAGGTGCACGGCTGCTCTCTAGGACTGATCTGGTCCCTCACAGAGCAGTGATGAGCAGCAGGAATTGTGACACAGTGCAACTGACCCCGATAGGTCTTTAAGAGCCTTTTAGTTACAGGGTTCTCCTTGCACTCTAGAAGTTAGACAGGGCTCCTCATCTGCCTCCTGTCTTTCTAAAACATGTTATCTGTGATCCTTTTCCAGCTAGATTTGGAAGAAGAGGAATTCACCTGTGCAGATTTAAACCTGCATTTCAGTGCAGATTTTGAAGTTGTCCCACTAAACTTTATCTCATAACTAAGCAATACTATTTCACATGTCATATCTCAAGAAATGGATTTGAGAGGCTAAAATGTTGTGGTTGTATCTTCTCATAAGGTTATCTTGAGGAACTGAAAACAGTCCAAGAAAAATACATGGTTTTGTCCAAAATAAAACCATGGTCCCTAGGCAACAATTTCTTGATCTCCACACCTCTGTCTCATTTGGCAAATATACTTGGCATGTGTAAACAAGTCTCCTCAGCTCCAATCTGACACTTCACTTCACTCCATTGCAAAACACTGCTGATCTCGTAGAATTTCTCAATGCCCATGACTTTGATGTTTCACTTTTGACAACTTATAACACCCTAAGAATCATCATTCTGGTGTTTCTGGGAAAGCTCTTTTCTTTAAATTCATAGCAGGGCTGGAATCCCTGACTACTCAGTTCTAATAGACTCAAGACTCAAGTGGATTTTGTCCATTCACTTTCATCAAATGCCATGGAGAATTCATCTGTAGTCTTCAAATTTTCATTAAATTTGTTTTTTACCTCAGCACATCAAACATCTGGTAAATTATTATTGTGCAGTCAAGGAGACCTGGAAGAGGCAAGAAAGGTAAAAGTGTCATCTCCCAGAGCAAGGGAGATGCCAAGGATGGCCTGGGAAGGCCAAGACATAGTTATGACTATTCCTCTCACAGGAAAACACATTTGTCTTTTTGATATGGAAATGAAGACTGAGCCTTCTTGTCTTTTTCAATGTGTAACCTTTACAGTCTTGTGGCAACATTCAACTTTGCCCATATGACACTACAAACTCTGCACCAACCCTCCCATGTGAGAGGCTGCTTAGCAGTTCTCATGCTGGGACTCAGGACTTTGACCTCTATTTGTCTGTTTGTTTGTTTCTCAAAACTTTCACATTGGCCATCATTGTCTGGGAGTGCAGTTTGCCTTGGCAGAAATCTTCATGTATAGAACTTCACTGCAAGGACCCTGTGGTCTTCTGCTGCCAGCATGAAGGGCTTTGTATGCTGCCTGAAGAGGAACTCAGGTATTTAGAGATCATTACAGGCCAAGATACATTCAAGAAAATTTTAATTTGAATTTTAATTATTAACAGAATCATCATTCATTAACTTACAAACAGGCACAGTATCTTTAAATTGTCTTTGCATTGTTGAGGTCCTGTTATATCTTAGTTCAAACCTGCAATCAAAAGATCAAATTTGAAAATTATGTAATGTCTGAAGTACAGGCAGTGTCAAGGTTGATGTGAATACCACAGCTACCTTATTGAGGGTAAGAAGCTATCAAGGGGTATAAATCCTCAGATTTTTCTCTGTTTCCCTCTCAGATTATTTCAGAGCTGTTGAAGAGTCTTGGCCATTGGGCAGAGTTGGTGGGGAGAGTACATGGGTTCATCTAGTGACCAAAGATCCCAGGGCAAGCTTTGGAGGCACCGGGATCTTCGCCTTCAGCCTTGCTGGGACACTGTGCACCTTTGCTTCTTTTGACAGCAGTGTGTTGCACTAAGCCAATGTAATTTTACCTCAAACTCCAACGTGTTCTTGACACACGGAGCTGCTATCTGTTGATGCTGCTGCTCTGACAGTGATGCTGGTTTTGGATGATGAGTGGTATCAGCCATGTTTTAGGGGAAGAAAGCTGGTTTCTGGTTAAAAGCCACCCCTCGTAGCCAGCCTCAGGAGCCTGGACGTGACGAGACAATCCCAAAGAGCACCAGCATCTACATGAGCTGTAAGCATGCTTTTCATGCAAATCAAGGAGCCACCTTCAGAGAAGATGGAGACCTCTGTGCTGAAGCAGGATTCATGATGATCTGGAGCCAGACTAAGGAAGACAAGGTTACAGCCTTGTGTGCAGTAACAGAGTAGGTTTGTGGCATGAGCAGCATTTCAAGCATTGTATTTTGCCTTCTTTTCTTCAGTGCTGCTTTCCATTGATTAAGGGAAAGAAAAGAACCTCATTGGACAGAAAGTCACACATTTGTACTCAACAAAGGAAAGCTCAATTTATGACTCTTCATCTTTTAAAATATATATATTAAAAGAACTCTAAATGTACACCAAACACATGAGGCATTCTCACGCTGGTGTCCTAAATAACCTCATTTGCCTTGGTCTCTACACTGTCCAAAATAATTTGCAACGTAAGAGGATGCCTCTTTCTGCTGGTGTTTGTGTGTAGAGCATTGTCTACAGTCACCAAGCTCTTGCTGTAATAAATAGGAAGTGCATTTTACATTTCCCAGCTCTAATTTAAGTTTTAACCATTGGACAAGAGTCTAGGAAAGCTTCCAAGAGCATGCAACCAAAAGCCAAATTGGATGTATTTCATATGCTATTTGTTCCCTCCTCCAGTCATGTCTATTTATGGCCCAGGAATATCAGTTTACTCTATATGATAATCAAATCACAAAGTAATAGGCAACATTCAGGGAACTTATTGTTCAAATTTTCTAAGGGTCGTGGCTGTGAGTTCCACAGAAGGTGCTCATGATCCATTTGTCTCAGTACAGTTTTTCAGAAACTGCTGCACGCTAACTTTCGCACATTGTTTTCCTTTGCACAAACAAGTTTTCTTTATTGAGGGCCATGGGTCTGCTCCCACAAAACCCAAGTTTTCAGACATCTGGAAAACAGGTACTTGGAATCAAGAACTTCTGGTACTCAAAAATATATCTCATTCATATTTCTCTTCCCTCTGTTATTTCTCAGAATTTAGGATGAAAGTTAGGCCAAAAACTGCCCTGATTCAGGAAAACCAGACTATGATTCGTTATGAAAATCAGAAAAGGGAAATATGTTTCAAAGTTACTCATGGATTTGTATTTTGCTGAGGTTAACATTTAAGTACCTTATGAATCAAGGCTTTTTGGTTTTCCTTTTAATTTCAAAGCACCCAGGGAACAATTCTCGCAGTTCTAGCTGAGAAACTTGGCAGTACTTCATCTCAAATCTTGAGAACACACTTCTGGCTGCAGCTGTCATGGTTAAACAGATTCCTCCTACAAGCCCTGAAAAGGTTGGAGGGTGATCACAAGCAATATTAGATTAACAGTGAAACCTTCTGATTCAGTCTTTAACTCTTGAGTGCCCTTCTGGACCAAATCCAACAGTTTTCTTAAAGACTAAACCTCATTAGTGCAATTACTATAACAGCTGAAAGTATTGGCAGTAGAAAACAAAAGGGAGCTTTGTGTGCATCCAAAGACACCAACAGTAAACTTTGTCTGAACTCTGTATTGATTAAAACAGGCCAAAGTATTACGGTGGTGGCCCCAAAGGGTATCTGTGGAGGGTTTTAACTCACATGGAAGTACTAAACTCACTGAAAGTACTAAATATAATGTATTTATAGTTAAGTGCACAAGTATCTATATGTAACAACCTGTACAGCTGCCATCATATGCTTTATGTGATATCAGTGAGCCACAACCAGTGAGTAATGGTTCTCTGCCACACTCATTGAAGAGTTGCCTGGATCAAGTCCTGTGCAGGCTGGAGGTCCCTTGGGCAGCCCAGAGCCCAGCACAGGGCAGCACAAGCCACTCTGATTACACGAGGGAAGCACATCAACTGAGGAGTGATTTTGCCAGGGATCTCTACAGAGTGAAGAAAGCAACATGCCCAAATCCTGAATTTTTAATGCTAGAAAGATGTTCAGAAAAAGAAGTACTGTTGAAATACAGTTTGGAACTCAAAAGGGAAATCAATGAGGAAAAAAACACACCACCAGCAAATCTCTGGTTTAGACTAAATTAAGGGTAGTGGCTGACAGGACAAGCAGCAGAGCATCATCCACAGGGACCTTGCTGAACTTGAACAGAAACTCATGATGTTTGGTAAAGAGTAGGGTAGAGGTATGCATGCAGGCAGAGTAACACGTGCTCAGCACAGGCTCCCCTGTGGGCTGCTCTCTGTGTTGGAGAGGGATCCACATAAACGACTATTTAAATGCTAGCGAAACCCACAGGTTTGCCTGTGTGTTCTCTCCCAAGCCCTCTATGTGCTTCTCCAGACACTATCACCCTTGCTCCTAACTCTATCTCCACAAATCAGGGACTGTCCCCACCAAACATTCTCACATCTCCCAACCCCTGCCATCCCCACATTCCAGGTCCCTGGTCCCTGTCTCGGCCTCACACAGTCAGTCAATACCTGCTCACACCATGCAGGAGATGAGGGCAGACACTCCACGGGCTGCACATACTGAGCCCCAAGCAGTGGGGATGCAGTGTCTGTGTTAGGCTGTTTGTGCAGCTGCTACAACCTTTTTCTGTTTTTTTTTTCTTTTAAAGTTGATGATGTTAGTTAAGGGTATATAGAAACAATAGGGACTTTTGTCTTAAGAGATCATCTGAAAACAACCTCATCCTCTCAGAAAGAAGAGCAAGAATGAGAAATATTTTCTGAAAATTCCCCTAAATGAGAACAGAAGGGGATTCTCAGGTAAATGACAGAGCTGCACTATTGCCTTTCCAAACTGCTTAATCACACTGTAATCTCGGAGTCAGGAATCAAGACCAGGACTAGCATCTGGATTTCGTCTCCTCTCCAAAATGAGCAGGACTGGTGAAATGGAGCCAAACAGACTGTACTTTCCTGTGGAGTCAGCAGGCCCCACCTCTGCCTATCCCTGCAGCTCTTCCTGAGAAATGAAAGCATCCACACAGCACCCCACTGGAGCTCTGCAGTTTCCTGCCATCTCACTGGAATCCAGGGACATCCACCAGCATCAGAGTTCGTGCTGAAAGGGAGAATGAGGGAGGGTATGTGCAGCTGATGCAGAAAGGGTAGGAAGGGCCCAGGATGTGCCTCTGGGAAGACACAAGCTGCTGGAGAGACCCCCTCACACCTGTCCTAGACCTCCCTCTCATGAGCCCCAGCTTAAACACAGCCTAAGAACTTGGTCCTGCTGCCCTCTCCTTGCTGCACTTCCAGCTCTTTGGGAAGGAGAAATCCTGGGAATATGAGGCAGATGTGTAAGTGTTGCAAGACAATAAGGATCTCAGAAAGCCAGCACTTACAGAAAACCAGTGCAAGCTGAGTTTCTCTGCAAGGGAATGGGGGAAGAGAAGGTTTTTAACTGCCCTTATGATCCTTGTGTACTTCACAAACAAAGCAATGCTGACGGAAGGATAAAAACCAGCTCCACAAACAGCCCTTGCTGTGTCTTGGTGCAAAAAATGAAGGTTATTGGTGATTGTGCAACTACAGATGTAGGCTCCTGGCTCTGTCTTGGTTCCAGGGATAACAACATTGCTTCACAATGACTTCTTCTGAATGGCCCTGGGAGCTGGTGTGAGGTAACCCTTTCCTTGTGCAAGAGTGCAAGAAACCGTTTGCTTTCTTCCCTAGAAAGTGGAGGAGTACCATGAGGGAAAAGAGAAAATCAGTGTTCTAGAATTTTATTTCTGTCCTTTTTCCCTGCTCGTCTTTCACTGCTGTTTTACTTTGGAAATTCCCTGGTATTCGAACATGGTGTTTCTAGGTTGTTGCACAATTCCCTTTGGAGCTGTTGTATTATTTATCATTAGCCACTTTCCCACACTCTGATCATTGTAAATGTCTCCTTTCTCTCTTCAAAATTTTACACTCTTTCCTCTAGGGACATGCTGATATTATAGTCCCAAAATTTACTCAGCTGGAACATGGGGTAGAAAATGCAAAAAATCAGCTGTTGCTCACTCATGAGAATGAGCAATGAGAATGGAAAAAATCCCTGCTTTCCCACATTCAGAATCGGAATATTAATCTATGTCAATGTTAAATATATAGTCTAAGAATATCTGAGTTGAGATGCCTGAGTACTACATATTTTTATTTCAATACAGAATAAGCTGCGCTCAGAATTTCATGTGTATTCTTCCTTTCTTTTCTCCCTTGTATATTTAATTTTAAGACCTTTCTTTGTACAACAGCTGATTAAGTTTCTTACCATATTGAAGTAAGACAATTTCAACTTATCAGATTGGAAAATGCAAGTAAGTTGTTGTCAGTAACACATTCTAGTTCTCAACAATTACATGGTCCCTTTCCAAATCATGTGGCAGTACCTTTGCCAGCACGGTACTTTTCACAAGCCTTGTCTGGATTCAAACCCTAAGGCACTACAGTAATTTGTAGGCTTTCACAGAAGTCATCAAAAGAAAGGTAGTTGCATGAGGTAAGAGGTTGACTCAGGAAAACCTTGAGGGTTTGTGAGGTTTTTTTGTTTGGGGCTTGTTTTTTGTTTATTTGTTTGTTGGTTGGTTGGTTTTTTTGCTTGTTTTTTGCATAAAAAGCAGAGATGTTGGTCTCCATACCAAAGGGCAGATGGAAGTAGCAGCATTTAACAAAAAGAAACAGTTTCTACATGGTGCACCAGGGTCAGTGTAGAAAGGGCAAAATAAATAATGTACACAGAAACATCTGGGGTTTGTCTGCAACAGATTAAAGGACTTCCAGCAGTGACTGGACAGAGTGTCCTAGTTTAATGAAAATTAAATTAATTTGAAAGTTTTTGGAACACAAAAACTGGATCACAGTGTGCATCTCCAGAGCTCCATGCCAGCAGCCAGAATGGTGCTGAAACAAAAAGGAAACGGACATGGTCCTTCAGCCTCACACATCATCCTCTCTGAAATTCAGGAAATCAAAACCCAGCTCCAGGTGCCACAGCCATGAGGCTGATGGCATCTTGGCTTCCCTGCTGGCCCTCTTCTCCTTTCTGTCTGCACCAGCAATTTTCACAGTACTTCCGCTTTCACTGCGTAGTTCAGGCACAGTCTTTGGATGCTGCACACGAGCAGTGACCAAACCTTCTGTCACTTCAGGCCCCAGGATGAGTTACAGAGGGCTGAGACCCACAGCTCTGCCATCAGGTGACTGCAGGTATTCCCATCACATTATCCCACTACCACCTATCCTCCTGCCTGCTGCTTTCTTTCATGTTCACACAGCTTTCCCAGCTGGCAATCCCTGGTGCAGCCTCCTGAGTGCTGCACAGCCATAAAGCATTCCATCCCCAAAACATGTGGAATCCATAATCGGTTACAGAGATCCTCTGGGTTGCCCAGGAGCATGGGCAGTGCCTTATTACTGAAACTTCATGTCTCCTTTCCGGGACAGTTGGTGCCCGGGGCCACTCTCTCCCTGACAGCTCCCTCCCGACATGGTAGAATCTGGCCATGCGTCTGCCAGTCTGCCAAGATAATTCTTTTCTTTCAGCAGCTCTGCCCAGGAGATATCACCTCGTGGAATGAGAAAACTTAGTCCTGCAAAGTCAGGCAGCCATCACCACGGCCCAAAGAAACCATTCTTCTGGAATCAGCCCTCAGCAAGCCCTTTGCTCCTGCCAAAAGGTAATCAGCACTTTTTCCTTCCTTTGCCTGTTCCCAGTTCCCACATCCTGGGGTGACAAGAGACAAGTGAAACTCAGTTCCTGAATGTCAGTCTCTGTTTCAAGTGTTAAAAAGGTGCCACTTCTCAGTCTCAGAGCCAAGCTGGACTTTCCCTCTTCTGCTTCCTCCTCAAGGTCTGACACTTGCTGTGGAATCGAGGGCAGATCTGTACAGGATTCCAGAAACTTGCCAAGCCCGGCCTCTCAGCAGACTGTACACGTTTTACATTTCCTTGCCTGACGTGAAATTCAGTCAGTCTGAACAGGGTTGGACACACACATAAACACACTCATCACACACATATTAGTGGCCAAGATTGCCCAACACCATATTTTGGAGGCTTGTTTACTCAAGGCCAAGCAAACAGTCATTTTGAAAACATAAACTCAGTAAAAGCTAAAGTGCTTTTCTTTCTCCATGCATTGCTTAGAAAGATAAAAGAAGATTTTTAAAACACTCTAATAATTCAATGTTCAAATGCAAAGACACACAGTGCAGCCCTGTCCTGGTTCCATGGTCATAGATACGGTTTCATCTAAAGAACATTTGTCTCATTTGCTTGCATTTCCATCCTTTCTAAACAACAGACTTATATGCTGACTATATTTACATTAGAACACAAAACCAGACAGGTGAGTCAAAATGAGAGCCCCACAGCTCCTGCCTCTGACAGCAGCCAGCACTGGATGCCCATGAAATACTATAGCAGGAAGAGAACAGCATTAAACGTGTAGTGATTTTTCCCTAAATGCTCTCTCAGCCTCCAAATACTTGAAATTGAGAAACTTCCTGAGCCACAAGTGCACTCTTTGTATCTGGTATCCCTTGATAATTTGGTTTAATGAATTTCTCCAATTTTATCCAGCTTCTGATTTACGGGATGATAAAACTTTTCAGAGCAAAACACATCTTCATTGTGCTGCTTCCCTTCAGGCTGTTCACTCTTGATCCCCTAGACTGCTGTTATTCCAACAATGGAATAACATTGGTGAGTCTCTGCTTTAGAAAAACAGGACGTGTCAAAGTAGCTATATTTGACTTAAAGAAACACTGCCCCTTCACCACTGGAGAGGACTCAGTGCTCTCAGGGCTGTCACCTATTGCTGCCCCTCCAGTGAGTCCAGAGCAGTGAGGTGACTGGGAAAGAGCCACTCTCAAAGCAGCAGCTTCTGAAACCCACTGCTAATCATGTCCCCTTTAACACCCTCCTGACTGCAGCACCTTGAGCCCTGAAGTCCCAGGGAGGAGCCCATGCAATGACCTGGAATAAAGGCTTTGGGAAAGTTACTCTAAGTGTACAATGAAAGAGAAAGAAACCTAAAGAGATTGAAAGAGCTGCCTGTCCTCTGACCCTTTAGGCAACTGAGCCAACTTTTAGGGGCTTTTCTGAAAAACTGGCTTAAGTACAGTTACAGCTCAGCAGGAGTCCTGAATATGAACTAGAAAGGGCTTTCTAACAAGAAAGAAAAAGGAGATTTAAGTAACCTCTTTACCTTTTCCAAAAACACGAGCTTTATCCATTCAACCATAACCATGCACCTACAGCCAATGTTAGCTCTTGCCTCATGGATGTGTTGGACAGTTAAATCTGATCTCCTGGTAAATGCAAATACATCGTGACAGAAGAGTTCAAGACAAACACAGAACTGTCTCAAATCACAGCTTACAAATTATAAGCTTCATTTCCCATGATCCACAAGAAACCCCAAAGCAAGTTCCTATCCCAGTTGTATTTATATTGACACCTGAGATTCAAGGTTTAACTGCTGAACCGACAATCACAACAGAAGTAGTGACAACGTAACTGTCTCACTGAGAACACGTGATGGACTGGAAATCATTTCCAACAGAGAACATGACAGAGAATAATATTTACATCAGCCTACTGTTAAGAGCTATTATCCATAAGAGCCATTAAATAAAAGATGAAATTGCTTTTGAGTTCAAGCAGTTCCATTGGTGGAACTCCCAGTGATTCAGTAGAGGATTAATGGTGACTCCTTGCTGCAGAGGTGTCTAGGTTTTTAAAACAGTAGTACCCCGCTGTCAAAGTAGCACCCTCAACAACAAGGCCAGAAGTTGGAAGTAGCCCTCAGGCTCCTCCTTGCTCCAAGCTGATGCCTGCTCATTTGTGACAGTGCAGCATGAATTCCCATCCTCCAAATACTGCTAAGAGAACCTAAGTTTTATTCTTCTTAGGGTTGTAATTTGGCATTTCTGATCAGCCACAAAGTGTCAGTAAAAGTGAAATGATGTAAAAGTTGGTTTTTAGTCACTTCCTTTTATTAGAAGTAAAGGAATGTCAAATCCAAACACTCAGAGAACAGCAGACAAAAGTATGACATGGATAGCAACAGGCAAGGAATTGCAAAACTACAGCTCAAGAATGGTGGGGAAGCACTGTGAATGCCTAGAGGCTAAACTATCATGGACAGGAAGTAAAGAAGTATGGAGCTGGTATCTCTCAGCATGCTAGAAATATGAGATATGAATTCTAAGGGTCAAAAAGCAGAACACATTTCTGGGAAATAGAGAAGATTTGAAAAAAAAAGATACAGGCTTGAGAACAAAGTTCATTAGTGAAACCAGGAACTCTGCCCTCTCCCTGGACCTCTGTGCAATTCTAAACAGAATTTGATAGTAGGGGCCTTTAGAAGGATGCAATGAACTTAATCTCTATTTACATAGAAAAGTATCTCTGTCCCAAGAAAAATGAGTGGGTGTTGAGGGTGTATTGTGTTAACCCTGGCTGTGCTAAGGAAAACGTCATGGCACGTTCTTTTCCTCTCTGGCAGTGACAGCCCTAATGCTTTCAGCATGAGTGGATCCCCTGCCAGGGCACTGAGGGCTGCTGTGCAGGCTCCACAGCTCTGGCTCTGGTTACACTCCCAGTGCACTGTGGTGCCTGGCTTGGTGCTGGCACAGGCACCATCCACACTGAGCACAGGAAATACAGCTCAGAAGGAGGCAGAGGGGAACAGGGCTCTGGTGGAGAAGGCAGTGCTGGGTTAACTGTTGGACTTGATGATCTTAAAAGTCTTTTTCAACTTAAATGGTTCTATGACCCCGCTGTCCCTGCCTAAGAGCCACCTGGCCCCATCCCTCACCTACCTCTAAGAAGGCCTTTATCCATGGGGCATTCCAGTCCCCCAGGCAAAGGACCACTCAAGGGAGAGCCCAGGTAGAAGCCCTCACTTCACTGTGGTATCACCTCTGAACTCCACTCTTACTCTATGGTTGGATTTCTCATTCTCAGAGCCATAATCTTGGCTCTAAACCTTGACTGGGCTCTAAGCCAGGACATCAGGCACATCCCCAGGCCACGTGGTGTTGAGGGAACCCTACCAACAGCTTTCCAACTGTTTTGACGACTGCTCTTGAGTGTCCCTCTCACTGTACATCTAGATTTCTCTTTCTTTGATTCCTAACCCTAACTCCATGTCTGCACTGAGACTTATACAATGGGATTTACCAAAAAATGCACTAAAGTTTAGGTGGGGATGGACCAAACATTCCCCAACAGCAGAACTACTGCTGTCCTCCAGTGCTTTGATGTCTATCCTATCTTGCTCTGTCCTATCAGGTAGGCTGCATTAAGAAAAACATCTTTGCAGAATCCATCAGTACCTTGGGGCACTTAGAAACTAATGAACAATTTAGTGAATAGACTGGGAGATGAGGACACCTACAGGAAAAAGGATCTTTCCCAGGCTGTTCCTTAAGCATTGCTTCAGTAACATTCTTGACATTACATCATGTTTTGTACTACACAAAAAAGCTGCCAGGTCTGGACAAGATGACTGATAGTGCTCCAGGTCCAGCAATAACTCTGCTGGCATTGATCGTGTTGATTTTTTAACTCCTGGAGCTGACCTACACTCAGAAAATTCTGGGTTTTTCTGCCTATGCATTTCAGTAACTTTCAGCTAACATCACCTTAGGTACCTAAGGTTGCCAATGTCTTTTTCTTCTCTATTATGGCTTGTTCAGCAATTCCTAGACTTCTGAATATGAAGTATATAAGAACAGGATATGGAGATGTGAGGTACCTGCCACACAACCTGAACTCTGTCCTTGAACGACAGCCCAGTCCAGGCACGATTCCTACTCTCAGTCTGTCCCTGAGCTTCCTAGAACAGGAGTTGTTGATAGTTACAGCCATATACTTACACAGAAGAACAGAAATCTCCCTGCACATGGCACTCGTCTGAATCTCTTCATCTTTATGTAATAAACTGTATTTCAGTTTAACCAACAGCAATCCTACAAATCACATTCATTTCCCACCACAGCAGGAATAAAAATTTATGTTTTCCCTCAGGCAAATGTTTTACTTATTCTTTATACTTGAATGATTTACAGGCACCTATCGTGACATTCACTATTCAATATTTCATGTTTAGATGCAAGATTATAAAGTTTTAGTATTTTGAAGAACAGAACAATGTGATGTTGTGCTTTTTATCGTGTGCCTGTAAGCCCTTAGGTACCATCCTGCACCCAATACGATCCCACTGACCTCCCTACACCTCCCTACATTTAGTACAGGCTGACACACAATGAAGAATTGCAGGGTGTATTTTCAATCCAGTCTCATGGTACAAAATAAACTGGGAAATCTGGCAATTGAGAACTTTAGGTGAATAGAATGAATTGTTGGTGACCTATCTGCTCTGTGTCCTGCTTTCACACAGAGCCCCTGCACACAGTTTGCTTTAGGTTGGCTCTAACACCACAAGGAGCAAAGCAGTAGAACAGGTCATGTCCTACTGGATCCCAAATTTTAGTTCTGGGGTCCATTTCTCAGTTATGTTCAAGTTATGCTGGAAATACACCAGGAAATCTGGTTCAGGGTAAGAACAGCCTGCTCCAAGACAGCTTCATTTCAAATCCTCTTGAACGCTTGGCTCAGCATCCAAAGCAGAAACTCTTAATTCCATCCTAATGTTATGCAAGTCCCATATGACTGGGAGATTTTATCAGGACAATTTTGGTTACAGAATTGGGTACTTGAAATAATAAGAAGAAAAAAAATGGAGCAAATAATGGTTAGTGGTAAACCTGATGCATTCAAAATGGTGTTACATTAGAAAAGCAGCTTCAGCTCTTGTACTGCAAGGAAACACATCCATCTTCCATCTTCAGGGAACAAGAAAATGTCTGCTTTCTGAGAAGAAATTAAAAATCATATAAATCCAAACTATCTTAAAAGTGTATTGGACTGAATACAAATGTCAATGCCATTTCTGTAAACATCATGCAAATCTATGGCCTCTCATATAGTAAGGCCAAATAAAGAAAAGAAAGTGGACAATAACCATGTATAAAAGCTTTGAAAGCTGAATCTACAGCAGAAGATGTTCTGAAATGTAATGCTGAATTTTTCAGAGGAGCATCTAAGGGTCATCTAAGGAGCATCTGAGGAGTCAAATCAACAGCACCCATCTCACAAAGGGATTCAGAGCCAAAGCTCAAAGACAATATTCAAACACACATGAAACAGTTATCTATGACAGATGTTAATTTCAAGGTCAAATATACAAATAATTTCACTGGAAGCCTTGTAGTAACTGAATCTATAGTAGAAAGATGTCTCAGAATGCAGAGAATCTGCTCATAGTCCTTTCCATGCACTCTTTCAACTGAAATGAAATGGCAGTAATGCCTCCATGATTTTTTTCCGAGATGTGTGACATACAACAATTCTCTCAGGGATGCTGCAAAAAATGGTTTAAAAAAATCTATAAACAACACTGTCTTAAAAAGACCTCATGAACTTTCATCTGACTTGGAGCACTTGGATCTGGTAGCACCAAATCAGAGGCAAAAACAAGTGTTTCTTCTTCAGCTGTCAGGGAGCCCAGTTCCAGATCACAGTGGTGTAGATCAGTGTAAGCAAACAGACTTCAGGAGTCATTTCAAGGCTCCCCTTCCTAAAACTGCTCAATAGCAGATGCTTTTACTTAAAGGAACCTGTGTCAGAGGATACTCAGCTTCTTTAGTCCTCGTCTTAAAAGGTCCACAAGAAAATAATTTTTAAGATAATGATCTCCCAGTATTGAGGTCAATCCCAGTCCTTCCACTGGTTTCTGCAGACTCAGAGCCCTGTCCAATATTCACAGAAACTTTTCTTACATGAGTCTCTACTTTCTACCTCAGGGGATCTTATTTATTTGCTCTTTTTTATTTTCTTTTCTGAGGTCCTGTGAGTGATCCTCCTTCATGGCTCCATGCAGTTCTCCATTCATGCACAGTTGATTGTGCTTGTCAGGCTGAAACAGCCAATATTCCAGGGTTTCAAGTGTCACCTCCTGGTCACTCACCCTGGCAATCTACATTGATTTCTCCCTTCTTGACTGCCAGGAGCTAAAAACAGCATGTTCTAAGAGCAAATTATTCACATGGGTAAAAGACTGCAGAATCAGAAAGGATAAAGATGAAAGCCAGTTGGCAGAGAGCCATTAGTGGGAGAGACATTCTGCTTCCAAAATATGGCTTTCAAAAGGAAAGCAGAGATTATTAAAGGTATCATTAAATAGATTCACTGCTCTTTAGGAATGGCAGTATCTGGTTTTAACTGGAAGGATAAAAATAACATGAAATACTGCATCAGTTACAAAACCAACCAGCTATAGCTTATTCCATTCATATTATAGCTCTGAACTGCCTCACTTCCTAAGGCTATTATTCCTTCTTTATTATATTTCATTTTATTAAGCAGCTTAGAGATGTATTTACTTGTTTAGGAGTTTTATGAGTACTGAGGTTATAAAAGGACCTGGGTGCTAAACTAATCCAAGGACATCTTGCCACGGTGACAGCTATACAGGTTCCTTGGAAAAACTCACCTAACACAAATCTTGTACATAGAGAAGTTGCCTTCCAGTGACACAGAAAGAGTGATCACATTTGTAGGTACCCAGCACTGTGGAGCAAGGAATGTCACTCTCCTCTGCTGAGACACAGATGCTTCTCCACCATACTGATGAATAACATGCAGTTGGGAAGACACTGGGAAATGTGTGGGAACACAAGGACATATGTGTTCTAAGTGAGAACAATGATTACTTGACAAACAAAGATTCTCCCTGGAAGGCCCAGACTGTACAGCCAGAAATGCACAGAATTTAGAGGCTGATTTGGGGTTCTGTAACAAATTCCACAGACAGAGGAGCATTTCATCAGGGGCCCACTCCTCCCCTCAGGGCTGTGTGGGGCACTGTGCACATTCAGGGGTACAATGGAGGAGCACACAAAGGCAGCCCCCTTGTTCCCAGTGTCCCTGTTCTAGAGCCTCACATGTAGAACTGCAACTCATCATGAGAAGGTGACATTGCCATCAGTGGCACTCTGCAGAAACCTGGTGAACTGAGAAATAGGAACATCAATTTGGCAAAGTAAAAATAGCAAGCAGAGCTCCTACTGCACACTTCAAGTATTAGTGAGAGCTGAGCAATTCATCCCTATCTTGCTGCATCAAGATCTTGCTTTAGAAACATGGGGAAATATCTGGAAATGAAACCATAATTATCAACTTGGAGTACTATTTCCTTCAAAATCAACAGGAAAAGCTTCTCATAAATGGAACAAAGTGTTTTTGCCCCCAGGCTAACCTTATTTAAAATCAGAATATGAACCACCAGCAACCACAATGAAAAATGTTACCTTAAGTGTAGCTTAACTTCTCAAAGCCCAATCCCAGACCTCAACCCCTATAATCAAAAAGCAAAACTCAGGAAGTAGTTTCAGCAGCAATGGTCACCATATTCAAACTTCCTCACACTCTTGATCCAAGAGCTGCTTTAGCCCCCTGCATAATGCATTATGTTCACACGCTCTGCTACCAGTACTCCTATTTTATCCCAAGTGTTGAAATGTTGAGACTGCTTATGCCTCAAATTCCCGGATTCATATGATTACGCAAGAAATCCAATTTTAATTAAAACCAAATTTCTAGCACTTCATATGGAGAAGAAAACCTTCAAAATGGGACTGCTAAAGTTGCAAAACTCAGAGTACACATAAACAGGTACAAAATACACTGCTTATTAAATCAAACTATTCTTAAGGTACTCTCAAGATTGTGGGAGGCAAGCTGGAGCTGGAACTCCTGATAACATGCTGTCATGCAATATCTTAAGCAACCTCTGCAGAAACTAGGAAAAAATTAAGCAACTTTGTGGAAATCATTAGGAAAAATGGCAATGGGTGTGCAAAGAGCTGCACACTTGAAGTAGGCAGACATTGGGGGTGCCTCATCCTGCAGTGGTTCAAGGCACCCTGAGCACCTCCTGACATTTCTTCCACAGGAGAAGCTGTTGCAGGCACTGGGGGGGGTCAATGTTTCCTCAGACTACACATGAAGTCTCATCTCTATCTGTGTGAAGCTCTGACTGACAGCTTTAGCAGGCCTGTGCACGTCAGGAACAGTATAAAGCTGATGTCTGCATGAACTGAACAGCTTTGGAGAGAGAAGTTCCTTCAGCTGGGCCAGAAACATTGTGACAGTTCTGAAAATTCCACTTTTCTCCTTGCCTATATGAATCCAGGCCCTGTTCCAGCTGGTTTCTCATTAACTGGTAGTCTGGTTTTGTTCCCATCACAGCTGAACAGACTGTATGTTTTCTAATCATTTCACCCATCCCTGACATATCAACACACAAACAATTCTCCAGCCAAAAGAAAACATTTGACAGATCTTCACTCTAACTTGTCCTTACAGGAAGAGATTAAATTAATCCTGCACAAGCAACAAGGTCTGATTATGTTATCAGATGCCTATGCTACTTCTCTAAATTAGATTATTTCTAATTTATTTTTTCCTTTCATTAATCGACATAATCAGGTTAAAGTTACAGTTATATGTTCCCAGCTTGGACTTGTTTGCTGCCTCTGAGTCAGACTTCAAGGGAAGCTGGAGTGTCCAAAGGCCTCTGTTTCTCCCTCTGATATCCATCCGCTCTATAAAAGATGGCATCTCTCACTACAAACACCACTTCATTTTATAGGGGAAAAGCCACTTACTAAAGCCTTGATGTAACACTCCTGAACCCAAACTTCTCATTGATGTCTGTGGATGATGCAGTGGATGCCCTGTATGAATTAATCAAAAGGTTTTTAGTACTGCTTTCAGAAAAAAGGCTGTGTGAGCTCCAGAGACAGCACTGCAAGCACCAGAACCACAGAGTCTGGTCCCTCACACGTCCCCAGTGTTTAACCTGAGCATCAGTAATGGTGCAAGCTGCCATCAGAGGATTTAGAGTCTCTTTTCCTTGTGGATTTCCTGGTACTGGGTGTTGTATTAGCTCACTCTACTATGCACAAATTAAGTCATTCATCTTTATGACAATTATATTAACTTAATTACCTTTGTAGAGTTTGATTGATGCTCTAGTGATTACACCAAGGTGACAAAATGCTGTCTTACCTGTGAGGCTGTCTAGGAGAGCTCTTAGTATGGCTGAATTTAGTCACATTCTTGCCTGTCAGAAACCTCTAACAATGAATGATAAAAACATAAAACAAGCACCAAAGCAGATTGATGCATGGAATCAGAATACATTTCAGCCTCCAGCTCTCTCAGGAATATTCCTCTCAGGAAAAACATACCAACAAAAGAAAAAAAGTCTTTCTTGCTGCTGTGGCTTAAAGACAGCTATAACCTGAGAGGAAAGAAAAAAGGAAACCTAGGTAAATGGCATATCAGCAGGTGACATAACTCTTCTGGACTCCTGTCTCTCTATCTGCAAAATGGAAAATATACAAAAATACACAATCTTGATATACACATTTGAAAATGCAGTATGCAAGAGGGATAATGGACCTATATAATTGATTTCAGGCTCCAGAGCACACCTATAGCTATAAATAGACTGTCGTTCCACAGTTCTCCTCAGCAGTTCCATTAGTTCTTAAAATAATTTGATACATTTCTCTCATGCAGATCCTTGCTTGAACAGGCATCACTGAGCCACCCTCACCAAGCACCTCCAGTGTTCTGTTTCCCCATATTCACCCAATCTTTTGTTTCTTCTTGCTTTCTTTCGCCAATCCTATCACCCACAGGAAACACATCAGGTCTACTATTTCCTTAACTGCTGGCACTCACATGCATAACTGTTACAGCTAAAAAAACACACTGCAGAAACTTCGCCATCAAGTCCCAGTAGCTTTTTGTGGAGCTAAAGCAGCTCGTTATCCCCACCTGGAGGACGGACCGACCCGTCAAGGACCCGTGTTCACTCATAGTCAGTCTCCATCCAAGGCACCCAGGACACACACGTGTCCATCACATCCAGGACACGACGCACACACGTGTCCCATAGTTTGGACAAAACAGTCCTGTTGAACAGTCAAGAGGTGTGTGTTATCAGTGAGGTCTGTCTTCGCCCTCACTGCTTTAATTTGCTCACACGACGCTCGTTCCACACCACCTTCCTCACCTTCACCACCACCAGCCCGGGAGTTACTGTGAATGTCTACCCGCGGTTCCCTCTGCCTTGTGAGACGGCGAGTTTTTAACAGGCCCTGGGTACGGCCGTGAATGAAACCCCCGGAGCGCCAAACACGGATTGTGGTACACTCCCTCGAAGGCAGAGAGGCTCTGCAGAGACCTCGGTAAATTAGAGGGCTGGGCAATCACCAACCTTATGAAGTTTAACAGGGGCAAGTGCAGGATGCTGTGCCTGGACAGGGCAACCCTTGCTGTGTGTATGGACTGGGGAATGAGACGCTGAAAAGCAACGGCGGGAAGGGACCTGGGGGTCGATGGCAACTTGAACATGAGTCAGGAGTGCCCTGGCAGCCAAGAGGGCCAGCCCTGTCCTGGGGGGCATCAGGCACAGCATCACCAGCTGGGCGAGAGAGGGGATTGTCCCGCTCTTCTCTGCACTGGTGCAGCCTCACCTTGAGTTCTGTGTGCAGTTTTGAGCACCACAATATATAAAAGACATTAAGCAATTAGAGAGCATCTAAAGGAGGGACACGGGAGTGGTGAAGGGTCTGGAGGGGAAGCGTCGTGAGGAGTGGCTGAGGGCACTTGGTTTGTTCACCTCGGAGGAGGCTGAAGGGAGCCCTCACCGGGGTCTTCAACATCTTCACGAGGGGAAGTGCAGGGGCTGACACTGATCTCTGCTCTCTGTGACCAGGGACAGGACTTGAGGAAACGGCGCAAAGCTAGAGTCAGCGGAGGTTTACGTTCGATATCAGGAAGAGCTTCTTACCCCAGAGTGTAAGGCTGAACAGGCTCCCCAGGACAGTGGTCACGGCCCCGAGCCTGACAGACCTTGAGGAGTGTTTGGACAACGCTCTCAGGCACAGGGTGGGATTCTTGGAGTGTCCGTGCAGGGCCAGGAGTAGGACTGGTAATTCTTGTGGATCCCTTCCAACTCAGCATATTCTATGACTCCGTGAAGGGGCTGAGCCCTCCAAACCCGGGCCCCGCTCTCAGCGCGGCCATGTTCGGGGCAGCGCGGGGGGGCGTCTCCATGGCAACAGCGCGGTGACGTCACTTGCGCGAGCCGTGACGCAGAAGGGCCGCGCCGGCGCCGAGCGCGGGGGGCGAAGCGGGGGCGCTCGGGCCGGTCCTGCTCCGGTGGCGGGAGAGGAGGCGGCGGCGGAGGCGGCATGGCCGGGCCACACCTGCAACAGCCCAGCTTCCTGCTGGTGAGTGGGCGGACATGGCCGTGCTACAGCGGCTCAGCTTCCCGCTGGTGGGTGGGCGGGCATGGTCGTGCTGCAACACTGCGAGCCCGCGGGCCGGGCTGGGCGGGCAGCGGAGCGGTGTCTCCGTGTCTTTGTGCTGTCCCTGTGAAGGCACCCGCGGGTCGGTCCGTGCAGCCTCAGGTATCAGCAGAAACGCTGTGCCGGAGGAGCGGCTCAGGTAGGGTGTTTTTACATATCATGGCCGCGGTAAATGTTGTCCTGCCTGGCAGCGGTGATCGGATTTCCCTTGCGATTTGTGACAGGCCACGCTGAAGGCGGATTGTGTAAACAAACCGTTTGCACAGAGGTGCCACGATCTGGAGACGCTCATCGAGGAGCTTCCCGCCAAGGTGAGCAGTCGCTGTCTTTTCAGACCCTCACTCCCTGGCAAGTTTCGGGGGAATTTGGGTTTTTTTATATTACTATTTTTTTGGTTTCTCCTTGTCTTATCAAGAGAAACTGTCCGGAACCGGCTGCCCAGGGCGGTGGTGGAGTCACCATCCGTGGACGTATTTAAGGGAAGACTGGAGGGGGCACTCAGTGCCATGGTCTGGTCGACACGGTGGTGTTGAGTTATAGGATGGACACAACGATCTCAGAGCTCTTTTCTGACCTAACAGATTCTGTGATATTCTGAGTTTTGAGGACCCCCGGTGAAACAATGGGAATCCAGTGTTTCCAAGAATTAAGAACTTTTTCTAGTTATTAAAAAATTGTTTCAGTCCACTGCCCTTCATTAATACTTTTCAGCCTCAGTTTACAAGGAAGACCAATTTTTAAAATGTTGCAAATAACTACATGTGATGCTGATGAGCCTCATTGCACCTTCAGTAGGATCAGAAATGAGGATAGATCTCCTGTAACTGCCATATTATAATGCAATGTTTTGGGTGGAAGATCTGCCCAGTGATAATCCAGAAACAGTCATAAATAGCTGGCAGATGGTACCGTTGTGTGTTCTAGTACGTGCAGTAGAGGTTGTCCAAGTGAGGAATTGTGGACGTTAACTCTTTGTGTCTGTTTTCCCTAAAGGAACTACATGGCATCTTCCCATGGCTGGTGGAGAGCATTTTTGGCAGCCTGGATGGCATCATTGTAGGCTGGAATCTTCGCTGTTTGCAAGGAAGAACACATCCTAACGAATATTCTGTGGCTTTGGATTTCCTGGATCCCAGGTAAACTCATTCATTTCAGCACAGATTAAGAAATGAATTGGTGAATAAATAACCATTGTTTTACCTTTTTTTTCCATTGTGCAAACCTAAGTGAGGCAGGAGAGGGTGCTCACCATGGATTTTCTTTCTGATGCTTGCTTGCAGTGGCCCAATGATGAAGCTGGTTTACAAACTCCAAGCAGAAGAGTACAGATATGATTTCCCAGTCTCATATCTTCCAGTGAGTAACTGAACAATTTGTAAGAAGGGAATGAGTTGTTGTTGCAGCTGTTGGCACTTTGTGTACACTTTATACATAAATTCAATGTAGGCCATGGTGTAGCCTCAGTGCTCCAGGTTTAGAGCAGACCCATTCCTTTAAATGCTTTTTGGAGGAGGAGAGTTCCCAGCCATAAAATCTGTAGGAGACTGTGGTTAGCAGCAGCTGGATATTTGTGCTGCATTGTGATTCCTTCTCTGTCCCAAGAGAAAGTTGTGTGGTTTTAGTAGTTGCAGGATTGAAAATAGTTTTCTGAGCTCATCACAGAGCAGTGCCTTCCCTGCCTATGCTTTGTGCTCACATGTTTGAAGTCTTAACTGCTATCCTGGGTATGAAGTATCACATTTCAAACAAAAATATTCCTCTGCAGAGTTGTTTCACTATGTTTCTTCCATTGCTACCAGCTACACGCTATCTAGAAATTGATTCAGATGGTTCTACAGTCTTTAACAAAAGGAAACATCACTTAAGTATATGGTAATTGCTGGTCCACAGCTCAGTTACCTGAACAAAACCATCAGCCAAACACCAGTCCTCTGCTGCTCCCACTCCGACTGGAAAAGTCATGGTGGAGGCTTTTTGAAAAAATACTGATTACTGATTTTCAGTGAGAAAGTTGAGAGTTCTCTAAAGACTGCATTTGCACAAGGAACTTCTGCAATGCAATAAAATCCCACAGAGCTGAAGGTAGAGATCATCCCAGAATGCTGGAATGCAGAAGCTCACTATCTGAAGACAAACTCTGCAATATGCTGAGTAGCCAGATTAATATTTCATTACTCTGTCTTTCAGGGCCCTGTGAAGGCTTCAATACAAGAGCAAGTTCTGCCAGAATGCTCTTTATACCACAACAAAGTCCAGTTCCCTTCATCTGGTGGTTTGGGTTTGAATTTGGCTCTTAGTATCCTTTTAATGATTGAGTATCTGATTCTTTTAAAATATCCAAAACTGAGATATCCTGCATGTTTATTATGTGTATGTGGTCAATCATGGTCATGCTGAAGAGTTTGGGCTGATTAGAAATGTTTACATTTAAATGTTACAATTTAAAATGTGTCCTCTTATAAACCCTTGTTGGGAGAATTTTTGGCTTTAATCAAGTCAACAACAAAATTCCCAGTGCTTTTGGCAGAGCCTGTATGTCACAATTTTTGTTTCTGTAATGACTCGTAGCTTGTGCAATATGGTAGGCAAAGGGCATGTTCACTTTGCAGCTAGAGTACTTTTGGAAGCAGTGTGGCTGTAGCTGTGCTGGTCTCAGTTTGAAATAGTCAATGTGCCAAGAGTAACACAAACACACCTTGTCACATAGAGAACACCTCAGTTACCAATATTTGTGTCAGTTGGAAAGCAAGAAGCCAAGGCTGAATTTGCTTTAAAGCTCTAGCAAGGTAATTTAGCATTGACAAAACACAAATGTAACCCCTGTTCAGCATCCCCTGTTATCTAATAGCTGTACCTGTTTTTTATTATGTGATCCTTGACTCTGTTCTTCCAGATCCTTTTGAATATTACATGTTTTACTTTGCAATTAGTTTGATTACACAGAAGGTAAGTGCCTTTCACAATTTGTCCCTTAAAATAGTGTTAGCCTTTCTCCACAATGCTCTAAGAGCCTGTTGGGGTGCTGTGCAGCTAAATTAACAGCAGTTTTATCTGTTCTTTTGGAATTTGTTACTGCTTTGGTTCAGTTGATGATCTAAGACTGGATAATAAACAAAATACCCACCTTAGATACACCAGTAAGTAGTCTCATTCCAAAAAGGATCAGGCAGTGGATTCCAGATGGGTTTCCTGGCCCTGTATCCAGTAAGATCTCTACAGTCACAACCACAGCTTGGCACTGTGGGCTGTGGTTATTTGGTTCCTTTGCTCTGTGTTACCTCTCTTCTGCTTGGTTCCATTCACTGCAGCAAGACTTCTCTTACAGCTCACTTACCTTTGCTCCAAAGTGTCTTTACTGTCAATTCACTCTTTCTAACCACTGGGCTTCTGCTTATTTATGCTGAGGGGGTCTGGCTGTGTAGCATCACTCCCCAGCACTGGCATAAAGCAACAGTATTTAACCCCAGGTATATCCTGTGTGTCTGTTACAGAACTCTCCTGTCACCCATCACGTCAGCCCTTCCAACAGTGCTTACTTCATCTTGGTGGACACGTACCTGAAGTGTTTCCTGCCCACAGAAGGAAGTGTCCTTCCTCCACCTTCTTCAAATCCTGGGGGAGCCATCCCTTCCCCAACTCCCAGGTAATGACTGCAGTGCCAGAGGCAAACTGTGGGAACAGTGCAATCAACTATGCTGTTTGAAAGATCTGTTTCCCAGTTTATAAACTGGTGATTAAAAGCAATGACACATCCCCTGTACTGTACTGCACTGAGGCTTACTGACTTCAGTGTTTCCATTCATTTGCCCTCAAAGGTCTCCAGCAGTGCCTTTCTCTTCCTATGGCATGCATCACACCAGCCTGCTGAAACGGCACATTGCCCACCAGCCCTCTGTGAATGCTGACCCAGCCTCCCAGGAGATCTGGAGATCAGAAACACTGCTTCAGGTAAGTTGGATTTAAGGAAGAAAATGCCCTGCAGCATTTCTTTCTGCTCAATGAGGTGTCTCTTCTTTTTAAATCAGAGACAGTTAGGCCAGTTTGCTTTAGCTTGGTTTTGGAATTGAGCAGTGCAGCTGTTGCTTTCTGTTAGTGAAACAAAGAACCACTGTGAAACAGTTAAGTTGTAACTTAGGAAGGCACTTCATATCTTTTTTTAGATTATCTAACAACTGATCTCAGGCATCTGAGTATTTTTTTTCTGGAAAAGTTTCTGCATCTGGTTTTCTTTTTTAAAACTTACATGAATTCTATGCTCTACACAAAGCCTGAACACAGAGAAGTTGGTTCTGTTCACATCAAGGGAAGGAAAGGAAAATCTGGACTTAACAGTTCTTCTGAAACAAGTTCCTACCATGTTGCTGAACTACCTATTTGTTGCCTGGCAGATGCTAAGAGTTTGCCATCTCAGTCACGTTACCCTGAAGCATCTCTGAATTGGTGCCTTTTTACCAGTACAGCTTAGTTTTCAAGTTATATAATACGGTCTTCCTTATGCTTATCTTGTGACTGACAGTCCAGGATTACTTCTCTTTCCCTAGCTGAGAAAATACTTGTTTTGCAGATCTTTGTTGAAATGTGGCTTCATCATTATTCACTGGAAATGTATCAGAAAATGCAGTCCCCTCACGTCAAGGTAATAGTTTGTACTTCATTTGTGAACATCACCTGATGGTTGACCTCTTACTTTGGGGTAAATCTCCTGTGCTGTGGAGAATTTTTTTTTTTGGTGTATTGGTCCAAAAGAAAGAAACATCTTACCAGAGTATCCCCATGAGTGTGTCAAGAGTTGATAACCCAGTTACAAAGAATGTTGTGAATAAGTGTGTCATCCAGGTTTGCCTTCATTGCAGAAGTTGTGTTAGTTTTGTTCTGGTTTTTGTTTCTTTTTTTGTTCAAGATGAGCTTGTGGGATGGTCACAACAATCTGAACATCAATATCAAAGCACTAATGATTGAGAAAATGCCACTACAAAACCACTGTGTTAAATCCCACTGGGACAACATGGCTGGTAAAAATAGATGAAATTTATTTCTAGTAGAGAGAGCAACTGTTACTGAAATACCAATTAGTAATTTCTAAGATCAGTAACCATTTTTTAGCCTAAATCCAAACTAAAAAAAAGAAGAATCTTACTAAATTGCCATTTCTGTTGTTTCATGTTCCAAAATATGCTTTTCACCATCATGGTGTCAGAAGCAGTTGTGTAGCCAGAGAGTTCAGATGATCTGACAAGCTCTTGCTCAGATATTACACTGTTACAAGCAGTTTGTGGTGGCCTGTTCAGTAACAAACTACTGCATGTAAGAAGTACGTGAGTGTTGGGGAGACTAAGATTGAAGGCATTATAACTGTAAAGGGAATTTGAAGGAGAAAATGTTGATCCTCTGAATTCCCTCTGGGTCACAGTGGGACTTTCATAGAAAGGAACAGAAATAAGAAAAGCTACTCAGGATTGATTCCTGTGTGGAAGAGCAATATGAGAGTTGATTGAGAAATTCTAATCCTTCACTCTACAGGGTATGAAATAAAACACACTTATATTTTGCTAGGGAAAAACGTTGGAGAGCTGGTTTTGTCTTTAAGAATAAACGTTGAGGTCAAAATGCAAACTCACTAATGTTGCAAAGTCTCCACTTGGGACTCCCAGCAGCATGGCTGTGCACCTGTGATGGAAAGGCTTTGCTTGAAGTACCTTTGGTCTGTCTGTCTGTCCAGTCTCTGTGCATCAAGCGCTGTGCTTAGGCCAGAAATGATGATTGCTTTAAACTTCTCTCCTCTGTTCACCCTCTGTATTTCAGATGCTCTCTTCTAGCACTAGGGAGCAGCAGTTGCAGACAATGACTCTCCACGTTATGGTGGGGTAGGGCCTAGGTAGAGCTTACAGTTCTCTGAAATCAGCACTTCAGGATCCTCCACAAGGTGTGTTGAGCCACAGCTTGAGGCCATAACTCCCTGATGGTATTTTAGTTTCATCTTTGATGGGAAGCAATCATGAACATATAAAATAGGAAGTCTTCACTCTTTGGTGGGGTGGAACACTGGAGTTGGGGACTGGAATTCCCCATGACACACATAAACGGATGAAGGATCTCTCCTGCAGGACTGAGAAGAGGTTCCAGATCAGCTGGGGATGGGACTGTTCATAAGCCTGTGATGCTTAAACTGAGCTTCGTAGACTGTTCTCAGGGTGGGCTGAAGGAGAATAGTCTGCCTCATAGTTCCTCAAATGAGGAGGTAGAATATCCAGAAGTGTAACTTTTACCAGAAACCCAAGACCACCCTATACCATATTGTTAAATTATTAATAATTATGCAGGTTCACTTGACTCCATTTAGCCTTCTGTGTGTTTGGAAGGAAGGGTAATTAGTGACCCTGGATCTAGACCTGTTTGACCATCAGTGATTTGAAATGGCTGCATACTTGTATTGGAAGGGGGGATGAGGCTCTGCAGAACTTGCTCACTCTTTGTCCATCAGCCTGATTTGTTTGCTTTGATGGGCCAAGACAGATCCCTGAGAAGTAGAATGATAGTTTTTTCCTTAAACCTTGTTAATGTCACCACAGACTTCCCTTTACCAAGTAGAAGGCAGTGGAATGGGAATGAATAGTGAATAATTTCTTTTGAGAAGATATACTGTGTTACAGCTTTGAATTCTTTCTGGGTCTGCTGTGAACCTGAAGTTGAATTTATTTGCTATGCTGTCACTGTTTTCCCCTTTAACTATTCAACTATTCCTCTTCAACTGTTTTCTAATTCTTTTATCTGTTTGCTTTTTCTTTCTCTGATGATCCAGAGTCCAAGTGTGCAGCATCTCTTTTCCTATTCCCTTCTGTTGTTACCACAATGAACCCTTAAAAAGAAGTAGTTTGGTAAAACTTTATGTAATCCTTCCTGACCTTCCAATGCCAGGTGTTCAGCCCCAGCACTGCATGTGGAACACCCATTAAAACACAGGGGGTTGCAGATTCCTGGGACAGGGGAGTCAGTTTTGAAGCAGACGATCTGCCCAAGCTGTTGGGGAGCCCCAGTAACAACCCTGCTACTCTTAAGGGTGTAAAACCAAAAGATGCCAAACTGACAGCAGAGGAGATGGGGTAGAGGCTGTTTAAAGACAGCAGAGGTGTGATCTGGAGAGTTAGTTTAGATGCCTGACAACAGTCATTGGGATCTGTGTAGTGTACATTTTTTGTTTTATGTTTTTTCATTAATTTCATACATGTGTGTCACTGTCACTACAGTATCCTCTTCACCATCATTGTCAGAAAATACTCTTTACCTTATTCCTTCAAGAAGGGATCTGGCTGAGGCTTGCAGAGACTTCAGTGTTATGGCAAGATGCCTTTTGCATCAGCATATAACACTATGTTAGTATGTCTTCTGCCTTTTTATATATGTGCTGTTTCCATAATAGCAAAAGTAATTTCCTCTTTTGAGGAAATTCCCAAGACCTGCAGCCTTCCCAAATGACCTTTAAGTAGAGAGAAAACAGAGGATTTCTCTGGACAGGAAACTTCAAATTGAATTTCTTCCGTATACAAACCGTGTTTCTCCAGCAGAACAGGAAGAAATTATAAAGTTTTCTAAATATATTTTTAAAAGCTTGCAGAATATTGCATTCTTACTCTATTTTTAATAAAACACGGTAACAGTATGTAAATCCTTGTTGCTGCAGTTCAATTAACTTCTGAAATGGGGAGTTTATTTGGCTAAAGCTCCATCTCCCCTTGCTCTGCATAGCAAAGACAACAGCCACTTCTTTGACACCTGCTCGCCATTGTATTTCCAAGTTGATAAAGGGTAAGAAATACTGTGGAATCAATCTACTGAACACCAGAAAAAAGAGGATACTGTGGCTGCAGTTGTTACTGTGATATGTTGTCCCTGACTGTATTTGTGATGTTCATTTTTTTCCCCCACCCTTCTTCCTTGGGCTCATTCTCACTTTTTTTTTCTCTTGCTCTTTTCTCTCCTTTTTTCCCTCCCCCCTTCCTTTTTGTTTCTGTTGTCTCAGCTGGAGGTTCTCCACTACCGACTCAGTATCTCCAGTAAACACCACGGTAGTCCTGCCCAATCCAGCTACCAGGCCCTCCACGCATACCAAGTATTATCATCTTTTCATTTTGTTTCCTTTTTAAAAATCTTGTTCCATCATATAATCTGCGAAGTGTATTGGTGCTGGCTGTACAGCAGCTTTTTCTGACAAGGTGTGGTTTTATAATTTGATTGAGAGCACTGCACTGAGAGTCACTAAATTTTTCAGTTGAACATACTGAGAGATATTAGCAAAGGTCATGGAGAAAACAGTTAAGCTCTAGCATGTTATGAGAACTAATTGGAAACTATTTCTAGAGATGCATTCCTACAGTGCAGTGTAGAAAGATCAGCTCTGCTGGTTTTTGGCACCAAAGCTGTCTTCACCAGTGGCAGATTTCTGCCCCTCACACAGTAGTCATGTAAGCAAACCTTGCATGGAAGAAAAGATCAGAATTTGCATGGCTGTCACCCAAATTAAGGTAGGTAACATCTGGGTTTTTTTAGCCAAGGAAATGTTATTGGATAATCCTAAATTTGTGGTGGCAATGTCAACTTGACCGTCCACTTTTGCAAAAGCACGAGTGGTACATTTGCAGATTGTTCAGGAAATGTGCATGCAAAAACATTCCTGTTGGAACAGATTGCTGATTCCTTTTTCCTTACTTCAGTCCTTTATTCATTGGGTCTTCATTTTGGGAATGGGGAGGGCTAAGCTTATGTACTGTAAAGCTCTTTAGCACTACATGGCATTTCCCTGCTCTTTAATCCTTTTTTTGTTTGGTTGGTTTTTGTTTTAATTAAGTGCTATGATATCTCAAGGTACTGTTTAGAAAAGGCACACAGAAAGTACTACTTTAAACCTTTTTTACTGTTATGTTTATATAATTACTGTGTTAAGAATTAAGAATGGCATATATCCTTTCATTTTGACAACAAAAACACTTGTGGGGAAAAGCAATTTTTAAACCAGTGACGTTCATAATGGTGGTGATCCAGGCTAAGAGGAAATTACAAGTATTGCTATGTGGAAGAACAACTAACATCACGCAAAGGATGTACTGAAGTAATGGTGGTTTTGTAAATTCAAAAGGTACCTTCAAGGTGGCCTAGGGTTTTTTAGCACTACACCCTTTCAAGGCCTACAGCAGAGTACTCAGCCTCTCCAATTGCCGTGGAGATCCTGGTCCAAACTCCTGGGACCATCCAACTTCTCAGAGTTCTACCTTCTTACATAAACTCATCAGGGCTGTAGAAAACATGCTGATAAAAGTAGGAGCTGTCAAAAACACAAACCCAGCCTTCATTAGAACTAGTAAAAGTTTATCCTTCTCTTGGAAGAGTCTCAGATCCGGCTGCACTACATGACCGAATCTATCATCGAGCCTTGAATCTCTTCCTTTAGTGAATGTCACAGTCTATTAAAAATCTTAAGAGACAGTAAAAACACATCTGCTTTGCCTCAGGCATTGCAGAAAGGATATAAAGACACACACAGACACACCTTTCCAGCACTTTCCATTACATTTGCAGCTGCAACTTACGTTTCATGTACATTATTCTTCTCAACTTTTGTGAAAAAGAATACAAATCTCAAAATCTGCCTTCAGTGGTGGATTGAGATTAGTTCAATACTCTTAAAGCAGGTAACAGTAGCAAAGGAGTTTGTGCTTTGTCCACAGATTCTGCAGCAGACCTGCTGTGGTGCTGGGCACCCAGGAGAACCAGCTCTTTTTCGCCTCATTCACCTCCCTGTGATATCAAACACTCATTCATTAGTAACATCACTGTGGCTTGCCATCACTTGTGCTGCTCCCACCCCTAAGGATGTTAGAACCGAGAGGATCACACAGGACTCGAAGCAGCTCTTATTCCTACCATAACTCTGTCTAGGATTATTCTCTCTTACAAGGCACATGAGTACCAGCATAGCAAGGAGAACTCAGTAGAGCCAGCCATGAGCATAAACAAAGGACCTGCTGTGCTTCTGCAGCAATGAACTTATAACCATAATGAAAGGCTGAATATTCTTTTTTCAGAAAGGGGTAAGTCAAAATCTACAAGTTATTCTGTTCTTTAAAGCTAGCCCAAAGTTCAATGCATTAGAGTACTGTAGATAACTTTTCTTGCAATCCAAATATGCTACTGTTTCTTAGTGAACCGATGGCAGAAGATTGATGCAGCTTGTCCTGGGGAGCAAGCCTGTCCAAAATCAGGTGGCACCAAACTGTGGTGAAGAACCTATAAGGAAGAGAGCATTTTCTGTATTTCAATCTGAGAATATAATTTTCCTGAACTCCCTGGACATTTAGCAAATGACACTCATTAGTTTCCTCTCTTTTGCTTTGAATCTAGGAGTCATTCAAGCCCACTGAAGAGCACGTGCTAGTGGTAAGACTGCTTGTGAAACATCTGCATGCTTTCAGCAACAGCCTGAAGCCAGAGCCTCTCTCCCCTTCAGCCCACTCCCACACAGCCAGCCCACTGGAGGAGTTTAAAAGGTAGGTACATGAGCAGTGTCTCTGAAATGTACAGAACTTCTCCCTGAAAAGCTCAGCTTTCTCCAGGAAGTTGAATTACACTCTTTTGATGCTAAATACAGAAGTACAGTATTAAAAGTGCATGAGAGCTAATGGATTGTGTTTCTCACATCCACTGAGGGGTGCAGCTTCAGCAGCAGCTATTGCACTAGTCTGTAGAGAAAAGAAGGATTTTTGCCAAGGCTAGTTTAGTATTTGATATTAAATAACTTGAGTTGAAATTCAATGGCCCACAGTAGCTTCGGTTAAGAACAAATTTTGCTCAATCCTTTCTGTATTTGCGTGTGTGGAAATGCATTGGGTTGTTGGTTGGTTAGGCTGGGTTTTTCGTTTTCAAAATTTGCTGCTGGTTTATACGTGGGACTGTCTTTGAATCTGTTCACAGGGTTGTGATTCCTCGGTTTGTCCAGGAGAAGCTTTATATCTTCCTGCAACACTGTTTTGGCCACTGGCCTCTGGATGCCTCTTTCAGAGCCGTATGTACCTGCTTCTCCTCCTAAGTCTGTGCTCAACAGAACTAGTTATTAGTTACTGCTGTTTAACAACTATTTCTTGGTCTTTAAATCTCTCCTTTTTGGAGCAGCAAAATTCTGTATGTAACATGCACATTTAATATTAGATAAAGAGTGCCAGTTAGACATAAAAAGGAAGCTGAATAGATCTTGGTGAAAATTACTACAATTTGTTGACTGATTATACTGACAGTGAAAATGGCTGTTGGGGAAAAAAAAGTAGGCGTTACTCTTAAAATAGATACATTCATATAGGTCCTAGTTTCTTAGCATCTAATCTAATACAATAGGTCATATACAAAAGTAATATGATACTTATTTGCAGTAGATACTGCAAACACCACCTCCTGCAAGCAGGAAAAGAAATGTATTTGACCATGATTCATGGTAATTAATGGAGGAGTTTTAACGTGCAGAATGTAATCTTGCTCGCTGACCTAAAGTCACCTGTATTGCAGTAGCTGTATTTTGTATCCTGTAGTATCTTTGAGTTCCATCTCATTTGGGTATTACAGAAAACTCAGATTGGTCCTAAGACCATAGACTTTTTTCAGTTCTTTTTCAAAGGTACTCAGATTACTAGAGAGAGATTTACTCCTAAAAACTTCTAGGTATCACTAAGATAATATTCACTAGGTTTAAAAAAAAAAATGAACAAAACCCCTTTTCTGCCTTCCTTTCCAAAAAAAGCATTGGCACTCACGTGGGCCTATGTGTGATTTTGCTTAGGTCCTTGAGATGTGGTTAAGTTACTTGCAGCCCTGGAGGTACGCGCCTGAAAAGCCGCCACAAAGCGCGGAGCCTTTGCCTCGCAGCGTCTCGGAGAAATGGTAAGGAGCAGAGCAGCTGGGAGTGATCTGAGACAAACCTCAAGTAGATCCTGAGTAAAACAGCAGTATTTCAAAAACTCTCCACCAACCTGAATTAGTTTCCTGTACAAGACTAGAGATGATTCTTTAGAACACAAGGTTTTGTTTTGAGAGTATTTTTTCTCAGTGCAAGTTAACCATCTTTCCAGAGACAGTATAAAACGTGCCCTTAATGGCTTAATTGGTAGAAGACAAAATAAGAGTTATTTAAATAGCTGTACTCACAAATCCTGTACTCACTTTGACAGGGCTGCCTTCATTCAAGAAAACCTACTCATGTATACCAAGCTATTTGTAGGATTTCTGAACAGAGCTCTTCGAACAGACTTGGTCAGTCCAAAAAATGCCCTCATGGTGTTCCGAGTAGCTAAGGTCTTTGCTCAGCCCAATCTAGCTGAAATGATCCTGAAAGGTAAAATGATATTTTGACATCTTATGTCCTGTCTCAATCTTTCTTCACAACACCTGCATCTTACCTCAGAAGCACTGAGGTGAATGGACTTCTCTCCCATTTCGCATGCTATTTTGCCATTCAAAAGTCTGTCTTCACTAATGTTTGTCATATTGGTTTAGTAAGTCTATAGTTCTTTTCTAACCACCATAATTTACATTTCATCCCAAAATTTTTCTTTAAAGAATACAATTATCAGTTTTTCTTACACTTGTCTTACTTGATTATTTACTTCAGGATTAAAACTTCTTGTATCTCCAAAGGTCTCCATACTTAGTAAAACAGTCACACATATACTGCAGGATAATTGGGATATGGTAAATCTGGGAGAGGCAAGATTTGACAAGTGTCAATATCTGAAATACCATGTTTCTCCACTGCCTTTGTTGAAAAATGTTACAAGCTTAAAATGCTGCCTTTAGGGTCTGCATTAATTGCACTCTGACATTTTCTGCTCTGGGCAGAGAGAAGTAAATAATAAATGGTAATTAAGGCCTCCTTTTCCCTAGAACTACCTCTCTATCTAAATAAAAGTTGCCCAGCAGCCTTAAGACAGCCAGACCTTCCCCAGGCAAGACCAGTATTATGTACCCATCTTCACTGCTTTTTTCACATTCTAGGAGAGCAGTTATTCCTGGAGCCAGAACTTGTTATTCCCCACCGTCAACACCGACTTTTCATGAGCCCCACACTTGGCGGGAGCTTTTTGTCATCACGGTCTCCAGCTGTTACAGATGCCTCATTCAAGGTGAAGAGTCATGTTTACAGCCTGGAAGGACAGGACTTCCAGTATAAACAGATGTTTGGCGCTGAAGTCAGGAATTTGGTAAGCAATAAGCTTCTTGTCACTTGCCTTTCTACTTCGACAGGTGTTTTCTCAGTGCTGAGCGTCCATGTTAGGAGAAAAGTTAAGAGTGGAAAACTTCACTCCCTGCATTACTGTATAATTTAGTTTGCTGACAGTGACTTCTGGACCTTGAGGGGTTTCAGTCCTGCACAGCTGTAAAAATCTGCTTGCTCTTTGCTAAACAATAAGTTAATGTAACAGCTTGCTGCCTTGGAGCAGTGTATGCTGAGTATTTCCTCTTAAATGTGCTTACTGTGATCTTCTGTTTCACTGTATTGATCAGTACCTATCAGCAAGTCAGATAAAAGCAGCAGGAGAAAAAAAAGCAGCTGAAGAACCTAAGCAGCACTCAGGTTTCTTAAATGCTTCAACAGAACTGCCTACACCCTATTGGAAATGCAACTATAACAGCACAAGTCCATATGCACTGAGAGTGTGAGGTTGCTGGGATTGCTCTCACTTCCAGCTATCAAGGCACAGTTTTATCCATGTATTGATGCTTGGTGGTCCTTCATCTTTGTCCCATGCAATTTTGGTTTTTGTTTTAGGTGTTAAAACTGGCTCAGTTAATTTGTCAGGCACAGCAGACAGCGAAATCCATATCAGACCATTCTGCAGAGGCAGTGGCCAGCCAGTCCTTCTTCTCGTGGTTTAGATTCACACCATCTGAGATGAATGGTTCCTACACAGGCAATGACCTTGATGAAATTGGGCAGGACAGCATCAAAAAAACAGATGAATACTTAGAGAAGGCACTGGAATATTTGTGCCAAATCTTTAAGGTACGTAACATCTTCCTAAGAACTTCACTGCTAATGAGTTTGTGAAGTGAGAAATAAATGAAATAGGGGGTAGATCAAACACCTGCTTTAGAACTGTGTTGTTCTTGAGTAGCTGAGTGAAGCCCAGCTGACCCAGATGATGATGAAGTGTGGGACAGCTCAAGATGAGAATGGAAAAAAACAGCTTCCAGACTGCATTGCAAGCGAGGATGGCCTCATTCTTACACCCCTTGGCAGGTACCAGGTGAGAGAAAAGATTCCATATCACTGCCTGAATTGTTCTTGAAAAAACAAGTTGTTCTACTGCGATGAAGAGAAATGCAACTTACTTGGGGCAGAGAGGTATAAAGGTATTTCAGATGGGAGCTACAAGATCAGGTGATTGTTTTCCCATTTCTAGATCATAAATGGCCTACGTAGATTTGAGGTGCAGTATCAAGGAGATACTGAGCTTCAGCCCATCCGCAGCTACGAAAACGCCGCTCTTGTCCGTCTCCTGTTTCGCCTGTCCTCGATGCTTAACGAAAGGGTGAGTACAGCACTGCTTCCTTTTGTATCTTCCACTGCAAAGTTCTGTTCTTTACTCCACAAGCACATATATGACACTTGATTTGTTCTTTCTCCATCTTTATTGTGATCTAGATGGGTATTTTCTAATAGAATCAGGCCTGCTTGTGTACCTGTATTTTTGCTTTTACTACACAAAACATATAAAATGTGGTTTATTAAGATACTCATTATGGTTGATGAACAATGGAATATCATTCAGAATGGATGTTTCTAAAACGTGAAAAGCAAATTCTTTTCTTCCTGTAGGTATGACAAACACAAGGCAAGTCTGCACTAAAGCAGTTCTGCTGTTTAAAAGTGCAGTTTGATTCCCATTTCCTATAATCCTCATCCTATAAATGAAGAAAATCATAAATTACACTTACTTTATGACAGCAGTTGCAGTAGAACACTAACTTTTGAATGCTTCTTACCTCAGTTTGCTGATCAGATGCAAGTGCTTTGCTCCAGGGAAGATTTTGTTGGCAGACTTTGTCGCTATCATCTTACCAACCCCCACCTCATACGGAAAATCAGATACAGTCCCGTGGTGAAGGACAGAACAAGCCAGAACTGGGGACCCAGGATCAGTCTGAGGTTTCTGGCCAGCTACAGGACTCTCATTTCCTTGCTGATGATCTACTTCCTTGCATCCTGGTTTTACATTGGACCAGTTGGCTGCACGTTCGTTATCCTAATCGGATATTTTCTTTATGCTGTAATAATGACTTTTTTCTTTGAAGGATGGAAACCACATGAACACTAGTTTCCTTTTCCTGGCTTGTAAAAATAAATGTTTTAAGGATGAGCCTGGGATTCAATGACTAAAATGTTTTAATTGTATCAGATTTTCCTAAAATATTTTTTAATACTAAAGTTAACAGAGTTTTATAAACGATGATGTGGCCTTGTAGAGATAATCAGTGTAAATTTTATTTTTATAAAAGTGTTCCTATAGACACTAGTATGTTGTTTGGTTTTTTTGAGGGGGGAAGAAGGAGCCATCAGTATTTATAAAACTGCAGTCATGCCATACGTAGATCCCACTACTAACCTCTTGAGCAGGTATTCCTGTTCACTAAGGACAGTATGGATACAGTTGCATGGGATGCAGAGCCATTTATGATTTTTGTCTCCTAACCTTCAAAGCCTATGAGTTTTCACTTACCCGAGAATACAGCAATCATCATCCAGTGACACAACAGAACTGGTAGCTAACATGGGAAGAGCAGTATAATGTTAGCATCCAACACAGGAATAATAATAAATTTATTACAGTAGAAACAAACAGATAACGCATTAGTTCATGTACAAAATACTGATAGCATTCTGCTGTCTAAGTCAGTGCTTACTAAGTTCCCACATTTAAAAACATCCTAAAACTGATGACACCACACAGATTTAGAGGTCATAGCAATTTCTTGACCCTACTGTAAGAGAGCCCAGCTACTCTTTAAGGTTTGCTGCACAATACAGAGAGAGATGGGGCAGGATATAATGGGAACATCTGATACTTGAAATTTTCCTGCACTAGGAAATTAAGTGAGCAACTTAAAAGCATGGGGGAAATATGAAAAATGCATTAAATTAGAGTTACTTGTGGTAAATGTTTTCATTAGAAGTGCCCAGCCATAAGGCAGCTGATGATTGACTTGAGTGCCCATCATTGTTCAAGGCACAAAGTATTAGTTGTCAGTTCTACTCCTGAGATTTTTTTTTTGCCTTTTCTACTTCAACAAACTGATGTAGTATAGAACATTTTCACTGCAGTGCATCAACTCCCAAAGGGAGCCAGATGCCTCAGAAAGACTCTTAAAGGAAGACATGTAGTTTCAAGGCTGCTGGATTGATTTGTGTCACTTGGCCTTTACACGGTTGGTTTTTCCCCCCACCTTTATGTACACATTTACTGAATTCATAGAAGAGGTCTGTGTGCACATTAATATCTCTTCTTTCTCATCAACCTCACTCTTTTGGCGTGAGAAACGTGGTCCATGCTAACCAAAAACCGTTTATACAAAGTAGAATTTAAAATAAGCTATAAAATACCTTTTTTTGCTCTATTTGGTTCCACACTCCCACCCCCTAGTATAATTATCCAGATTTACCTCACATATTGGAGGGATGCCTTAAAAGGCTGTTATTTATCCCATCTCTGGGCAAAGCTAATAGGCAAAAAGATTCCTGCAACCACTGTGAAGTTTGCAAGCACATCCTACTTGCAGCTAATTTATTTCTGGGGCAGTATCAGGTCACAAAACATACAATGTGAAAGGAATGCTGGCACTGAGCAAAGTTTGAAGCAAATTAGGACATTTTTTCCCTACCCCCTCTTATACCAGACTCCCTGATGGAAGTCTACAAATAACTTCTTCTCTAAGAAGACAATAAAAACTCATCCTAAATACAGTCTCAAGAACCATATATACACATTTTGTATATTTGAAAATGCTGGCAAAAGTCCACAGAGGCAGAAGATAAAAAGCATGAAAGCTAAGTCTAACATCAGGTTCTCTACTGAACCTGACACCTAGAAACAAAACAACATAAGGCTTCTTTCTTCTGAAGTAACCTCCCCACACTGTGGTTTTCCAGTGGCATATGGAAGAGGCCAGCTGTTGAGACCATCTTTCTTGCTTCATGATTTAGGTGAGCTGTTACGCAGCAGAGAGACAGGCCTGACGAATGCTTTGTGCCCAGGTGTTCAGGAGTGCTGTGACTGAATGCTTGTCTGGGAGCTGCAGTAGTTTTGAAGTCATGTATCGATACACTGACTGCAAAAAGGGATTGGCTGCTGGAAAGAAAAGATAACAGATGAAGAGAGTTGTAGTTAAAAACATTAAAATAAAAGGGTAACATTAGGTGTTCACGTTTCCCCACTATTGCCACATGCACACGCCCAACAAATGTCGTGCCAGCATCCTCATACCATATTGCCTGGGGTTCTTTATCCACAGAGGGCTCTGATCTGGATAGTCTGCTGGAACACTGAGCTGTAGTGGTGGGACATTTGGAAGATTCTTGTCATCTGGAATGCAAACACACTTCCCATCAGAACAGAGCACTTCTTGCCAGACAGTAGGCTTTTTGTGCGTAATTGAGCTCGATTTCTAGCCTCTGAACTCCAAGGAGGAACCAGTCTCTATATCTCCTTTTTAATTGAAAATAATCTCATTGCTGTCTTTAAAAACATGCTTAAATTCTTGGATGAAGAGCCTGGAAACATAGTTCCATCTCTTACATACTTCTGCATCTTGACAATCTCACCATTTCATCAACTCAACTTCTCTAAGTTAGACACCTCCTTTTGAAAATTAGGTGCCTCATGTACCAATATTCAGAACAAAACCAGTCCCAACTTCTCAAAGGAAGGGGAGGAGAAAAACATCTATTTTCCCTACTAGAATCCAAGAACAAATCAAGTAAATAGACTATGCCACTTTATGATTATTCCGTTAACATGAAAAAAAAGGTGCAATCTGAATTTCTTTCTTGAACATACACCACTGTCAGTGATCATTGGTACAAATTGAAATAGGCCCTCCCAAAATTTAACTCACAATTTCTCTAGCTCTGTCCTAGTTGTTGGAGGCAGAACAACTCTCACATATCAGAATAGGTCAAATCAGGAATCAAGATTGTTGATAGCAACAAGTAATTTTTTAGACACTACATGAAAGTACCAATTGGAACTTCAGTGCAGAGAAAGGATCAACCAGTGTGAATTAAATCCCCAGGTGCACCCCGAAGCAGGCTGTGCAGAATGTCATGATCCAGTGCTATGAACCTGGTAAGTTCAGACTTCACAAGTTAGCCAGATTCACGACCTTTAGCAAAAAACTCTTTAGTGTTTACAATCAAGCTCAGCAGTTCTGAATTCAGCCCTTAGTTTCTTCTTGCTTACCTAGCTTGCATATGAGATGAACTGTGCCATTATTACTGCAGTGGGAAGGGTCCAGGTTCACCAGGAATTTCGGATTTAATCTTGCCACTTCTCCTTGTAAGACATTTGGTATGGTCTGTCTTTCATCCTCTTCATATTTCCGTTTTCGAGGGGAAGCAATTGGGGCCCTGTGTAAAACACAGCCCACAAAAGGACCAGGTGAAAACGTGCCAATGCTGCATTTGTCAAATGTTTCACAGGTGAAAAAAGGAAAGCTTCCCCTATCCATAAACCCCATCTGTTCTTCTAATAGTTTCTACAAACACATTTTCCCTCAAACAAGGAGCACCAAAGATGGGCAGTAGGCCCCTGGCACGTACGTGATGGGCGGCCCGTGAATCGCGGTCATCGCTGGCATGAACGTCCGGTACAGGGAATGGTTGAAGACTGGCGAGCGGATGTTGGCCAGAACAGCGTCCAAAAGTGGCTGACACAAGTACTGCTGCTTGGTAGGGGGCACTGGGGGAGGTGGTGGAGTAGGCTGAAACACAACAGATGACCCTTTTCTTTGAATCATCACCAAAAATAGAAATACCTACTAACCAATTCTGCAAAATTTTACAGCAGTAAACTTCCAATGCATGATATGCAAATGATTCTCAAAACTGTATATAGTAACATTAAGGGAGGAGGAAAAGAGGAAAAAAAAACACCTGCAGCTTTGGTTTAGGAAGACTGTCCTGAAATCAGCCACAAAGTTCATAGAAAGAATTATTCAAGTCTTGGCACAAAGCACAAGAAATTGAAAGTTCAGTTAAAAGATACGTACAGGTAGCTTCCATGAAGTAAATGCTTGCCCATTTTTTCCTGTTCTCTTATTTTGCCCAACCTTCGTTGAAGTCTTAACAGCATGAGTAATAAAAACTGCAAGAAATGATCCTGCCAAATCGTAAGACCTTGTGGAATTAATCGCTTATCTTTGCTAGCACAAAGCATTACGTACCACAGCCATATCATTTTTCAGCTTCTCCAGAGCAATTTCACATTTCTGCAGCGTCTTCAGGGGGCACCTATGGAAGAGGAGAAATGTTATCACCACAAAATGGTCACCTCAGCTGAAGTGCTTCTGCTATCTGAGCCCCACAGACAGCCTCAATGTCAACATGGCTAGATGCTAAACAACAAATTTCTGGAATAGCTGGGAAAACTGATATCCAGCCAAAGAAAAAGTTACCGTTTTGAAGGGTCAGTCAGGATATCCAAGAGACTCTTCATTTTACTCAGGTCCTTCTTCCTGTCTGAAATAGTATGAGAGACACAAACACTGACTAAAGAATAGCTTCCGTTCTTGCAGACAGAAATACAGTACACTGTCAAAAACGAAAACATGAGCCAGCACTAAAGAAAGTAGTGATGATTAAAGACTTTTCATCTAATAGTAAGTATATCCACAGCATAAGCTCTACATGTTTCAAAACCATCAGAAGTAAAAGAAAACTGATGAGAATTTAAGGATAAGGCTTTTGCTCACTCTTCACACTAAAATCTTTAATTAGAGGCAAGAAAGAGCAGCTAACTTCCTCTGACACTTTTAATCCCTGGAAAAGAAGTCACCACAAAAGACAAAGTACTTGTCAGCAGAAGAGAGAGCTGACACAGAGAAATGCATGACTAAATATAGGGAACCTCACCTTCATTTTTGTCTATTTTATTGATCATCCTCCGGAGTGGCTCAATGTATTTTGATAGCTGTTTGAGTTTTTCCAGATACTGTTGCTCCTCTGACTGGCCAGAACTGGCTGGACTCATGACAGAATTTGGATTTCCTGGCAAGAAGAAAGTCTGCATGTCATAGGGTCATAAAAGATACTGCAGAACATTATTCTCACATTTCAGAATCTCAATTTGAAATGTGGCACTCTCGAAGTGTAGCTCATGTCAAACATCCAAATCCACAGCTGGATGCCCTCCGCAGTTCAAGTGCTTGCCCAGCCCTCTAGTCTTTGTGTAGCAATAGCATGTTCTATGGGCAGAACAGCAATTCCCATTTAAGACATTTTTTTTCTGAAAAGCACCAAAGTTCCATATACTCATTTTCAGGGTCTTCATTTTGCCTTCACTCTGATGCATTAAACCCTAAATAAACACAGTGAATTCGCTGCAGTTTTCCTGAAGTGGGTACTTTCCAAACTGTAAAGCACACAACGCTGGTATGAGAAGGAGCCAGTTATGTTACATTCATTCACAGTATCAGAAAATGCTCATTATGTTTGGGAGAGGGAAGAGCACAAGTGCCAGAGTACACCTGGGAAGGTGCTCTGGAGCAAAGCAGCCTGCTGCCTATGATTAATTACAACAGCATGCTGTCACTGAGGGTTCCTTCCTGCTTGGAACTAAGAAATCATTATGCCTCTATAAACTGGCTCCATTAAATTAAGTATCATTCTATTTTCAAAAGATTGGGGAAGTTAGAAAAACCCATTACATAGTTCAGGGATGAGAGAAGAGGTTTCAATTGATTTTGATTTGGATATCCAAGCTGTTGTGTTATGTGGTGCATGTGACATGTTCATTACTTGCAATGCCAGCTGCTATGTAGAGCTCTTTGAAGTTTACACTCTGCCAAAAATAACAGGTTTCCTGGGAACTATTAGTTACCACAACATATCCCAACTCATAGTCTGCAGTATAGCTCTCAGATCATTTACCTGGAGTGTTTAAAGGACCTGGAGACGGGACACTAAAGTTCTGAGGTGTTCGTGCAGCTGCTGGGCTCTGGGATGGTTGTGGGGATGGACTGGGGAGAAAGCTGCTGGGTGATGGAGCAGGGCCAGAGCTGAAAAATAAGCATAAAGTCAAACCTGCCAGAATCCGACAAGGAAGGACCACCAGTCTGTGAGCAGATATAATTTTAGTAAGCATCATTATGGCAGCCTAGTTCTGCCTCGATGAGGTTTTCATACATAGCTTCTTTATTTAAAATGGGAGTTTTCAGAGTGTGTTCAGCAGAATCCCATCTGTACTCTCAGTGCAGTTGGTATTAAAAATCATTCACTTCAATGGAAACAGTAAGATGCATTGAATGCTTCTGAAAACCTCACGCTTATGGCATTATCAAAAGCCCTCAAAAGCTGCAGTGTGGCTCACCTGACATTTGAGTTTGGCTGAGAAGTTGGCTGGCCTGGCTGAGGAGACGGCTGCGGCTGTGGTGGTGGAGGCATTGACTGGGGTGTTTGGGCTTGTTGGACAGGAGATGGGGATGACATCATGGTAATATTGTTCTGGCTGACCTGGAATGTGGGAAAAGATACCATCAATAACAACAAGAGGGAGTAGAGGATGGGAACCTAACTAAAAGGCTTTACCTGTGAAGAGAAGCGTACGCTCAGGCCTACAAGAAATGAAACTGTTAGTTTCCTTTCTCCCCCATAAGGACAGTCCCACCAGTATCACTCTTGAGGCTCTCAGGGCAGTAAATCTTACCAACTTCACTAGAAATAACCATTAGAACTGTACATAAGTTGAATTAATTCTTCAGTTCCCACTTGAGAATTAAGAGTCATAAACCCCTCCTTATTTTGACATTTTAATTACAGTCTTCAAAGGTCTGTCAGACTTGACTGTAGCTTCTCAACTGGTTTTCTTTAGGAAGAAGGAAGAAAAAAAGTAGGTAAGACAAATCACCAACATCTTGTTTAAATATTCAGCTTTGAAAATCCGGGTGGAGATAGAAACTCCAAACTGAATGGCTGGGTGGAAATAAAAATGAAGTAGCTTTCTGACCTTGGAGAATGATGAGGTGTGCCTAAAGGACAAAAAGACAAGTAAGAGCATTTCCAGAACAGCACCAAACTCTGGATAACGACTCAGTTTATTCTGCACACTCTACAGTGACAGAGCCAGATGATACTCAAATGTGAGCAACTTCTCACATTTGTTCTAATACATGTTTTTTCCCTTGATCACTTAAAACCAAACAAGAAAACCTGTACAATGGCCAGAGACATGGTATAGTAATGCAGATATTAAGTGATCATGTTTGTTTAAGGCACATGCAGAGTTCTCAAGACAAAGATAAATTGAATTAGCCTGCAGAAGCAAGATACTGTGGCTCATTAACCCATGTGTCACTGATTAGCATCTTTATGAATTAACAACTGTTTCCCTCAGTCTAAACCACTTTTAAGTGAAGTAAATCCACACGTCCCAGACACTTCACAGGCACTGCAAATTGGTGTTGTCCTTCACTCTCTTGTTAAATATCCACCTAAATCATCCAACTGTATCCAGAGGATATGATATTTGGCACATTAAAAAAGTATTGCATGGTCTACTTCTGCATGGACACACTGACTGTGACAGGAAATGCTTTGCTTGGTACACCACACTGCAGCTATGCAAGAGGTCATACTCCCCCTCAACAAAGGGCACAAACAATCCCCAGCTCACTGCAAAACTACTAAGCTTGAAGACACTAGTTTATCATCCATTAACAAATAGTTTAAAATCAAATGCAACATAACATATTATGATGGTTTTTTTAATCTTCAGTAACCCCAGTACCTTCGCAACCTCCCCAACGGTAATATCTAGAAAAAGTGAGGCCGAAATGATCAGCTACGAAATCTTCCTTCTCCATAACCAACAAGTACTGAGCCTGTGCTTACTGTTTTCCAAAGGAGGTGGATTCTTTAGCAGCATGTATCTCCTCAACAGCTGGAAAAGCATTTCCAAGATTGAAAAGCACAGTCTGCCTCACACAGACACCAAGCAGCTCACCATGTTTGGAAGGCAGCTAGGATGGACGCTGCAAAAAGCATTCCCTGATTTTTCACAAGTCTATTTAATGTGCTATTAGACAAGTGATTTAGAACTTACCCATATGGATGCTGCACCCACTTCTCACCAAGTCAAACTAAGACCAGTTTGAGTGGTTCATCACTTCCTGAAAATCAGGCCCCCGTTAAGTCTCACAAATTGGTTACAAAAAATTACTTCTGAACACTTAAATCCTTTTGTTTTGGGAAGGAAGGAAAAAGATTTCATTAGCTTTTCTGCCAGATTTAGGCTTCGGTGTAGTTCAACACCAAGGACCATTCACATTAATTTACAAATTTACAAATGCTGCAGGAAAGTGAAGAAAAGGACACACAGCATTTACTGTGCACATAAGCATTGGATGAATTGAACCTTTTTGCACTACGCCTCCTCATGCAAATACATGCACAGGCAAACAGATTTCCTTCTGGCAACAGGTTTGCTCTCTGCTACCTTCATTTCAGAACAGCAAAGGCCAGTGTCTGATAGTAAGCAAAACTGTGACATTTTCAAAAACATGCATTCAAAGTGTGCAACTCTGAACTTACTGCTTTGGTTTTCTTTGACAGCAGTTCATTTACTACATAACAATTTCAGATGACTTTCTATAGAAAAGATTTAAAGATGATTTCAGATTTAGGTTTCTACACTTTGCAGGATATGGATTAAGATTAAAACAATTTAATGAAATTTCAACTTCTAGGGAATGCTCTTTGCAGCTGACTCTGAGTAAAAAGAAGGCTTAAAAAAACCCCAAAAAACAAACATATTGCAAAAATAGCTATGAACCCAAAAGATAAACCCCCCCCTTTCCCTTTGGAGCTTTGACTCCATTGAACTCATCCAACTCCAGAGTTAAGCCATGGTTACTGATCATTTGTATACCCATCATCTTCAAGAGATACAAGAAAATGCAACTACATACTTTTTCACGGAGGGATATGAATTTCTGCACACACAAGCAGGCTCATGGACAGCTCTTACAGCCCACTGGGCGTGAATTTGCTCTGTGACTCTACAGTGACCTCATCATGACACCAAGCCCTAATTCTCTGAAGTCTTCCCCAAAAGATATTTAGGTTTGCATGACAAAAGTTTGCATTTACATCCATTAAATCAAAGCTATTCTTACTGTTCAGAGCACACTGTCCTGGAAGATAAACCCAGCCATGAGTTCTATCTCCAGCGTGCTGAGTCTCAAGCACAGAACAGCACTCAGGAGATAAGGCTGGTGAGAGCTCTCAGTTCTAACTCTTGTGTAATTAAAACCACCACGTGATTGTGGAATACAGTGCCCAATCAGTAAATACTTTTTTTTTATTTGAAAAGACTGTAATAGCAAAAAACCCCAACCAAACAAATAACTCACTGCAGAATGAAATGAGTCTTGTGATAAAAAAGGACAGACTGTTTTGTCATATAGGGTAAAAATAAATAGCCACATGGTATTGCTATCATATATGGTCCTTCTGTTGAAAAGCATTCTTCAGTGTAATACCAAGATTCTTTTCTAAGGAGAAAATACTACCTATTTCTGAACTACCTATCACCAATATAAATGGATTTTGATACTACAGTCAAGGAGAGGACATGCTCTTAAATGAGTGGTTAATAGCCACATATAGCTACAGCCCTTTACTCCTATTGTGAACACTTGCAAGGGCTCCGCTGACAGGACAATATTATTTAAGCATTTTACAAGATTAAGAGGTGCAAATGACAACATTTCTAATTCCTTATCTACCTAGAACCTGAAAAAAGTGTTTTGGCAGACAGAGATTCATGCTGACCCAGAGCTCCAAGTATATGGGAGGTCAGACTGTCTTCCAAAACATGTTTCCAGCCACCAGTAAACCATGACTCACTCACTCATCCTACCACCTGCTTAGGAGCCCATTTTCACTCCAATCACTGTTCATGAAAAATTTATTTTCTTCTTCTGCCTTGTCCAGTTGTTCAGCCTTCTACATCACTTTCACAACCCTTGGCATGCTACTGAGAGCACTGCTTGATGACCAGTTCATTTGGTGTCAGAAATCAGACCTCCTCAATAACAGTGACAGTGCTAAAAGATCACCCTACGGCACTGAATGCTTGAATTAAAGGTCTTTTGTTATGAGTCAAGTATTAAATATAAGCAAAACTAATATTTAAATATCCATGGCAAAGATTCACTGTCAAACCAAATATTGTGGATATTTCAAATGGGAGATGATTGTCTCAGTGTATATAAACTGCTACAGTGACCAAAGCTCAAAGTAAATTCCTCTCTGACTCCACAGCTATGCCTGGGGTTAATGTCAGTTAACATATAAACACTGTCCTGGATTGAAATAACCACCCATCTTCAACCAGAAATGACAAGAGATGTGTTTGCCTAGGACTGCAGAATCTTTCTGGTCACTGTAACTATCTTTGCAAACTCCTGAGAAGAAATGCAGTGCTCTGACCTCATGCATTTTCCAGCAACAGCTGGATAGGTGCTGCCAGCCTGCCTACACAGGTTCTTCTCTGATGCAGGTACAAGGGGAATCCTTCTGGCAGTTCCTCCTACACGACCATGAAAGAAAGAACAGCTCAAATTTTTCTGGGTTCCTGATATCATGCCAAGAAGCTACTCAAACTGAAATGGGCTAAGTTTACTAGTAATGAAAGAAGCACCTGTACAGAGCATGAACATATGCCAAGCAAGGTCCTGGACACAACTCAGCCAGGTACACTGCAGTGACAACTTGCAACACTCATAAATGCACACTCTTGGAGTGTGAACTTTTTGAGACTGAATCAATTCTTAACGTGGACAAGTTTTAAACATTAAAATAAAGATCTATGCTGCTTTAAAAATGCTTTATTTGATACCCCAAGCTCTCAGAAAACCTATTATTAAAAAAAAAAAAAAGGATCTGTAAAAGAACAACCTCAACAGACCAATACCCTGAGTAACACCAGCAAGTTCATTGTTTGCTGCAAAAGCGAACGTCCCCTTGCTTGAAAGCCAGCACTACAGACGCAGGCGGCGCAGGCTTTGCACAGTTGCTGTGCTGTGAGTCAGTAAATACCTGTGGCATTTGCTGTCCGCCCAAGGGAATGGAGCTTGGCGCTGTAGCAGACACAGCGGTGGTAGGCGGGAACCGTGGTCTGATTTGCATCCCACCTCGGGCCATAGGTGCGGTGATCATCTTTGAGGACAGAGGGACAACAGACAAAAGTAATCGCAAAACAAGAAATGCAGTGCACTGGCAGGATGAGAAGCACATGCAACCTCCAGGGATTAGGTGGGGGGGAGCATGAAGGGAAGGTTAGTGAGCTTTTCTCTAAAGGTTAACCTAACGTGCTGACTTAGAAATCAAACTCGTTTTTATACTCCATCTATTAGTTTTCAGAGAGCATCTAATGAATTCTAGAGAGAGCCAATATGTAGACTCAGATTCATGCGTCGACTATCCTGTCATTTCCACGAAGGGCTTTTCCTAAATTTTTCCTGACATCTTGAATTTCTAGAATTCTTAGAAGTAAGTACTCTAAGATTGCTGTCAAGAAAGCTCCATATAAGCAACTCTAGAATGCCATAGGTTTCTGATGTGCTTTTCCCCACTGTGAACTTCAAGGGTTTAGCAGTATTTGCGTGTGTCCCCCGCATTACAAAACATTTTGTCACAGTTCAACAGGAGCTGTCAGTACAAATGCTCCACAGTGAGCAAATTTCACACCAGGCTAACCTATGCCAGTATAACAATGCCAAAGACAACAAAAAGGACTTCTGGGCTTGAAAAAGCTATTTTTTTCCTTTATAACCCACAGAGTAAGTCAAATATACCTTTTTAATTTCCATAATTTTGACAAGTACCTATTCCTCTATTACTAAGCTGTGGTAAATTATTCTGAGTCCATGATCTTCCTCAAGCTTATTAATGCACAGTTTGATTCTTCAGCTGCACAGAGTGAGCACACCCTAAAGTACAGTCATTTAGGATAAATGATGAAGGTTAGCATTAGAATGAATTTGTATTTTAAAACAGTATTAAGACTATGCTACTCTGCAGTGTCTAAAAGTACCTTTCAGAACCATCAGCCTGCATGAACCACACAGATTTAATTTTATATATCTATGTGTATATCTATGTATCTGCATAGCCCTCCAGTACTTAAAATTTGATATTACACCACATATACTAAGAATTTACAGCAAATACAGCATATTTTTGAGGTAGGAGTCAAGTAATTTTGGCAGACTGACTTATCAGCAAAAGAGCTTCTATTTAGTACTTACTATTTGGTCTACAGTAAAGTTCTCTGGGCTGCCTTTGTTTTCTGGCTTACATGTTACCAAGGAACCTAAGCAGTCCTAACTAACCTATGAGATAATGCAGTCTCCTTCCTGTAAATGGTTTGGGGCACTCCTGCTTGGTGTTCTATGTAAATGGACTGAAGCAGCCAGCAACATGTCTCTAGAGAGTCAGAGAATGCATGTGCTTACAATTGTTAAAAATAAATAAAATTAAATACAACATAGCAAGACTGAAAAAGAAAAGCAATAACTGATAAAGAAAATAGTGTCAAATTCAGCACAGCTGTTAGTTCACAACATCAGAGCAATGCAGTCCCTTTCCATCCAGGCAAAGAGGGATGGTCAGAGACAGGATTTCAAAAGGGAAACAAATGAGAGTGCTTCAGACATCACACACACATGCACACGTGCACACACAGCATGCAACAGCCACCACGAGCAAACACAACAACCCAGCACTGGCACAAAGCACAGGTGGATGCTATGAAGTGCAGTGAAGAGCTACAGTATCAACATGAGAGCTGGTGAAGCAACACAACCCTAACAAACTCAAAAAAAAGTGGGGGAAATTGCTAGGGGGAAAAAAAAAATAATATATCCTTTCAGGCACAATCACCCCATCTTAGACCCTCGTGAATGCACATGGATCTCTGGAGCGTGTGGAATCCCAGGGATGTTATGGTGACCCACATGTCCCATCTTGGTCCTGTTTCTCAAGCCACACCACCAAAACGTGAAGATTTAGTTTACTTCCACTGAGGCCAAGGAAATGAGTAGAATATTCACAGATTAAGTGTCTGGCAAACCACTGAACACCAGCGTGACAAACTCCAATTCAAAGGCTTTCAGCTGTTTGTAGTATTGTGGTTGGTCAAACGTGTACACAAGCACTCAATTTTGGGTTAGTTTTTTTGTATTTTTTGAAATGCGTGCTTTGGAAAGAAGTATATAGATAAAATGACACCAATTAACAAAAGTAATTTTGTCTATTTTTCCCCATTCTCTAGCTGATTTATATTTACAAAACCTGTGACCCTTTGACAAAGGAGTCAGGAAAGGGGGTTCCAAAGCAATATATCCATAAAGGAGTTGTTCCTCTCATAAAAGAAGAACACACCAGAAATGTTCAAGTACTTTTGTAAAAGATTTTAACTGAACTCAAATCCTCCTCCACAAGTTAAATTGATTTTTATGGGTAAAATTATAGATCCTATAAATTGAGATAAATCAGAGAGCAGGTCGACGAGGAGAATCTTTTTCCAAAATAAGATACAAACCCTGTTATTTGATAAAAATTAAGTGGAATATAACAATTAGAATCCTGAATCTGTAACTTTTTTTCACCTAAAATCCAAACATTCAGGATTCCATAAATACACAGCTTCTGGTGAGCATGCACATAGAGTGCCACTGCCACTCCACTGAAGGCAGCTCGGATTTTCAAAGAGCAACAGCCACTCTGCATTCTGAGCACCTGAAGGAATTGCACCAGAACAGTGATTTAAACTTTATTAATACTTAACTGCAGTTGATTATAGGGTTTTTTACTTAGTGCTGCAAGCATTTGTGCAGCTCTCTGGTCACTAGGACACTACTGCTGTCAGCTTCCCCATGAGTTACATGCTCACAAGGACTAAACACCTGAGCAGGGTAATGTTGATCTGCTGGTGTCTTTAAAACTTCAGAGAAGAACTTCAAAACTCACATGAATCCATATTTAAGCCTGGGATTGCTTTTACTTTCATGAAGGAGGGAGGTACAGAAACTTTATGGAAAAGGAAAAATGCAGACATAGCAAGCAAAATTCCCAGTTTGGAAGCCCCTAAAGACTACGCTTAAATGTAACAAGCAAAGATTAGGATAGGGTTTATTTATAACAAAAGCTTCCTTGAACCAAATGAAGAAATCAAGGCAGAATTATTAAAAATGCTGGTTCTAGTGAAAAATGTACTAAATACAAAGTAAAAACCTAGTCTTAAAAGAAACTTCAAATGAATTAAAGAAAATCCTTAATCATCTCAACACTGAAGCTGTATTGCAATATTATATACAGCCACTACCTTAAAATTAAGCATTATATACAGAAAATATTTAGACAAGTACAAGAAACCCATTTAATTATTGGACTTCATGGTGTTAAGTGAATTTTAAAAGACTCATATTGCAATGGCATGAACATAAATGGACTAAAGCCTGTATGTGAAATATTCCAAACTCCATATGTGGTAGGTAAAGAGCAATTCCCGAGTTTACTACACATGACTGAATAAAGCTGCAATATAAAACTTGCTGTTGACCATCTTACCACCCAAAACATTTCAAATGCACTGTGCTGTTAAGCCACTGGCACATGAATTCACTAAACAGAGCAAGAATTAAGTTGACTCTACATAAATACAATCCATCTGCTTTGGAGTTGAAAAGAGCACCATTAAGTTAGTAAACAGAAAAAAAGTCAGTGTCTCCTTCCAGTCAGCCTAAGTCCCTGCAGCTCCCACCTGGAAATTATTTAAGAAACAAACATGCTTTAATTCACATTTCAACTGTAGAAAGAGAATTCTGCATTGCTGCCAGTACTGTACCAGCTGTACTTACCACTGCTCAGCTTTTACATCCTGTGTTATGCTGACACAAGCCAAAGGACCAAATCAGAAACAGACCTCGGCCACACCAACAAGGATGTGGGCCACATGACAGTTATCGTGGTACAAGACACTATCCCTGATACAAGTCTGGGAGATGTACATTGAAGGACCAATTGCTATCACAGTCCATATAAAAAGCTTCTTACTGAATCCATAAAATTACTTGTGCGCTGAACGGAAAATGGTGCATGAAAACATGGAATGTCTGGGTATACAAAAAGACCTCTACCACTAATCCTAGTCAGCCTCATTTAATCTGTCTGCCTGCCTCTTCATCTACAAAGTGGTGATAATTGTACTTACCCATGTCTATAAAATGCCTCAATATGAAACACTACAGCGGTAAGCCACAAAAGACTTTCATATTCTTGTGGAAAATGGGATGAGAGGTTCAGCTCAAGCCATTCCCCATTTTTTTTCCCCGTGTCTCCTTCACACTAGACACACATCAAGGAACAACCACTGAGGCTACAGGTGTATTGCAGGATAAAAAAACCATGTTAGACAACAAGCTTTCACCCAGCACTTTTTTTTTAATGTAACTCTGCACTTGTGACACACGCCATCTTTTCTTCACAATTCACATCCAGAACAAGAGCAATCCAGATCTACTGCCCATTTCACTCAGAAGAAGAATGAAAGATGAAAGGAATGAAAGGGGAATGTAGATAGATTTCATTGTGTATACTATTTTTTTTATAGTCAATACATGAAGATGGAAGGTAAATCACATGTGATTAAAGATAGCAGGCAAAGATTCACAGTACAGAAATCAGTTTACACAACAAAGCAGTCACCTAAGAAAGTTTAACAAAAGAAGAGGTGATACACTCCAGGTACCAACAGTCAGACTTGTAGTGTGCCCACAGGAGATCGCCTTACTCATGTGCATTCCTGCGTCAGTACAGGCAACACTCGTACCTACTTGGGACTGAGAGCATGCACAGAGAGGTTCTCAATGAAATCCTGCCTCTGACTCCAGGCAAAGGAGAAACAGCAGAGAAGACCATATCCCCTTTATAAAGGGGATGACCGATGTCAGACCCCTCACCAGAAAACCACCAGAAACCCATCTCCATGCTCTCTAGCATGCACTTGCTACAGGCCTGTGACTACTGATACTGGCTCCCAGGCCCTTACCTGCCCTGAAGCTCCCATCTGAGCAGCTTGGGCCTGAGCTGCTTGCACTGCTGCCGCTGCCTGCTGCTGCTGCTGGACCAGCTGAGCTCTTACCTTGAGTATGAGAACAAAAACCAAAGTAAGCACGCATACCAGAGTAGGGTATGACACTTCTGTTTCTAACACATTGACTATTCTCATAAAAAAGGGTGTGGAGACAAGATCAGCCTCATAAAATAGAGTTTTTGAGGTTTCTTTGTGAAAACAAGTTCCCATGTTTATAACATTAAAATAGTTTTCCCACAGGCTGCACACCCCATACAATTTCTTCTTTCAACTTCTTCCCTGTACTATCAGATCTTCTATACAATACTAGATACTTTACTTTCTGGCAAACCTACCAATGACCAGCATTTCAATGTTTATACATTAATTACGTCTGTCAGCATGACCAACATGACACTGAACTACTCCTAGCTTAGCTGGTAGGAGCACAAAATGGAGGTATCAACTCATCCATTTCTCAGGTGTGGCTGACACTCCATTCCTCCCCAGCACTGCCCAAAGAAAAACGGGTCTGAGCTTTGGCTCAACAGCACATAGGGAACCCAGATAAAAATGACTGTAACAGTGCAAAAAGCTGCACTATTAAGAGGATAACCCAGCAAGAGGTTCAACAGAGTAAACTGCTGTCTTGTCCACATTCTCTTCAAGGCAGGAACAATCAGCACCTCAAACTGTGATCAAAACCTCTGAACATGGCAGCAGAAGCAAAGCCAGCATGCTGGAGTGCCAACACTGGCTCCAGTCAAGAGCATTACTTCAAAGCACTTGCTCATGTTCTAGAAAAGCAAACATCATGGAGGTAATTTTTCTTTAACCAGAGTATGTTTCTTTTTCTTGTTTTCACTTGTCCATTCAAGAGTAAGACAAGAAATTATTTTTTAAATATTAGATGCGTAGATGGTTTTCACAGATTTCTGGAACTCCTATTCTTAGACACAAAACCATTCTCTACGGGCAGTTCCAGATACTTTAAACACCCTGTACTCATAATATGCTAACTGCAGAGCTCTTAAACATGTTTTCCTACTTCATTATCAATAAAAGTCAAATATACTTTTTATTTCTCTAGATGATCATAACAAATCAACGATCAGCTGGTCACTAGCCCTTACCTGCATAGCTTTTAACTGCTGTGGCGTAAGAGTAACAGGCATAACCTGACTGGGAATTTGTCCTGAGATTGCCTGTGGTTGAGATACCATGGGCTGGGGTTGAGGCTGGGATTGTGGTGGAAGTTGAGACTGTTGTGCCTGAGCAACCTGTTGTTGTTGTTGCTGCTGCTGCTGCTGTTGTTGCTGTTGTTGCTGCTGCATCTGTTGGATCTGCTGTTGCATGACTTGTTGAGGTGGCTGCTGCTGTATCTGTTGTTGTGGTATTTGTTGCTGTTGTTGCTGCTGCTGCTGTTGCTGCTGCTGTTGTGCCTGCATGACCTGTGCTGCCTGCAGCTGCTGCATCTGAGCAATCCGCTGTAGTTGTTGCTGCTGCTGTTGCTGCTGCATCTGAAAAGAAAAAAAAGCCAGGATGCTAAAGCTTTCAGCAATGCGAGAGCAGACTTATTTTTATAGCATAAACCAAGAGCAAACAGNTGCATCTGAAAAGAAAAAAAAGCCAGGATGCTAAAGCTTTCAGCAATGCGAGAGCAGACTTATTTTTATAGCATAAACCAAGAGCAAACAGAATCCTAATACATCAGATTGATGTTTTAAGCCCAAAGGGAAAGCCCAACCTTTTTATCCACTCACTCTTCATATATCTCAACCCTACATGGTGCTATTGCCTGTATTTCCACATTACAAGCTTTCCTATAACTTTGAAAAGCAAAGGTGAAGTCCATCAGCTTCTCCTGTACAGATGGGCTCTGGCACAGTTCTTCAAATGTAACCACCCCTTACCAAGAACTGCACAAGAATATGACAGCTGAAGTTTCCTCATCTGCTTTTGTGCCTAAGGAAGAGATATATATATAAACACATACACGTGTGATGTGCTCCACACACATTTTTTAAAGTGACAGCACGTTATTCACACAATGACAAAACAGGCACTATTGCTACAGTAATTCAAGTGCTGTTCTTTCCTACTTCTGTCAGAATAAAACACAATCCTGACATTTATAAAAAGAAACAAAGATTTTAATTCTCTATTGCTGACAGAAGAAAGCAACAAAACATCTGTTAAGCCTTTCCTCTAGCATGTAATACATTGATGCAATTAACTTGCCAGTCTCACCTGAAGCCCTACCCTAAAGTGGAAATGTGTTAATAACAGGAAGAGCTGATACTTCCACACAAGCCAAGCCTCATTGACAAGTAACAGACCAGCTCATTTCCCATTGTAGCTGTTTGTCATCACCTGCTGTTGGTTTTGCTGCTGCTGCATCTGCAGTTTCAGCATGTGCTGCTGCTGCTGCTGGACAGCTTGCAACTGCTGCTGCTGCTGGACAGCTTGCAACTGCTGCTGTTGCTGCTGCTGCTGCTGGACCTGGAACTGCTGTTGCATGGCTGACTGCTGGGCCTGGAACTGCTGCTGCTGCTGCAGAGCCACCTGCTGCTGCTGAAATTGCTGCTGCTGCTGCTGTTGTTGCTGCTGAGCTATCTGCTGAAGCTGAAGTTGGGCTGAAGAGAAGACAGACTGTACTTAAAATATGAGACCCAAACAGTGAGAGATTAATTAATGTTCTTCATTAGCAGCATATACTTTTGCCTTCTCAAATGGATAAGGCACATTAACAGCAGAATTAATGACACTTCCTACTACCAGCCTCTAATTCACTCTGCCTCCATTAAATCAGCAACCTAAGTAAAGAGAGTAAAAATGTGCGGGAGGAAATGCAAACCAAGGTCAGGAAGAACCGTACCATTGAAAACATAGGTGAACTCTACAAAAACAGTGCTCTGAAGTTGACATTGTGTAGGACGAAAGAAGAATTTGCTCATATTACAGCTACACTGTTGCTCACTATATTAAGGAAAACATTTATCCAATCAGGTAGCAGTACTTAAAACCAATTCTTTCCCCAGTTCACTCGGCTGACTTACCCAGAAGTATGACATCTCTTCAGCACCGTTTCCTTGGGGAAGGGAGTTATTACTGAAAAGCTGATCTAACAATTTCAGTGGTTGAAGCAAACTGAACACTTACTCTGCTGAGTAGCTGTAGAGACACCAGGCATACCATGAGGGGCCATTCCCGAGGTTCCAGGAGGCTGCTGCTGCCCTGGGAGACTCATCTGTTGTCCCATTGGACCAAGGCCGGCCATCCCGCTCATCGGTGCTCCTTGAGCTCGGGAAGCCATGCCCATCCCGGGCGCCCCTGCTGTGGGACCCCCAGTTAGATTCTGCAGGGCATTCATCGGATCTACAAAGAAAAGTTACTGATATGCAGCCAGCTGTGCAATTGCCTCCCCAAAATCCTCTGTTCTCCATCATCCACTCTCTGATCTGGCAACTTCAGACCATGACTAGATCCAAGACCCTGACAAATAAAGATTCACTGCTCTGCCTGTGAGACAAGAGGCTTCTGGCACATCTTTGCCTCGCTGTAAATAGAGATGATTTAAAGTGCTCCAGAGTTGTGAAGTTCCACACAGATCTTAAACACATTAGAGAAAAGGAACTTATTAGCCACCTTCAAATTTATACACAAGTCAAAACAAGCAGTCAATAAAACTCCATGAGGACGTACAGCTTTTAACCTCAAAAACCAAGAGAGTTCCACTGTGGATCTTCTTCCTCCTGAAGTCAGAGAAGCAATGCTCAGAGGATGTACTTTGCTATACAGTTCCCCCTCTAACATCACTTTTATTATGCACTGAATAAATTCAATGCCTTTGAAGACAGTTTTCATAATCTGAATTCTGGTCACACAGAAAAGTGAAGTTAAAGAGAGAAAGGCCATTCAAGAGGGCAAAACACAACACGGGGTGCAGAAGCAATATGAATCACGTACAGAACACAGCACCACCTCTTTCTTAAGAATACTTATAAAATAATTTCCAACAGTCTAGACTGCATGTTAATCAATCACAGACACTGCATATTTGGCCTACAGAGGGACAGAACCACAGGATCATACTGTGTCCCTAACATCCTGCAGTGAGAACTAGCACAGAGGCAGAAGACAGGACCAGATCTAAGCCCAGCCAAATGGCACAATGCATACACCCCACAAACACTTTTGCCTCTGATGCAACACCTGAGGAACCCAAAGCTGGGAACAGGCAGAAACCTGGGCTGCTCAGAAGGAGATTATTTTCAATTATTCTTGTGCTTTCAAGAATCTTAGTGTTGTGAGCTAACAGAAGTACAAACAGGGAAATAAACAAGTCTCCAGTGCTGCATCCAAAGCACTGTCCAAGCGTGTCACCCTCACCACTGAACAACTTCAAGACCATCAGGCTGCCCTTCCTTTCCTCCAGCAACATTTAATATTCCAGCTAGGGAATACACAAATGCTTTATTCTTAGTACACCACAGCCCTCATTTCTAAGCTGTTCTATTTAGAAATGGAGAGCACAGGGGGAAGGAAGAAAACAACAACAAAAAAGGAACTCTTACCACTGACTGAGGCTTGAGATTTCTTATTGTCTGCAAAGAAAAAAACAATTAATCATCTTTCCTAATATTGTCACATTGACCCTTTGGATATACTCTCTATAAGAAATATATTCCCATCATAATTTAAAAAATAAAAACCCCTCATTCTCTACCATAGTTCTAATAAAATATATTAACCTAAGCCAATTTGGTAACCAGAATGCTATATAAATTATGGAAAGAAGGCAAAAATACAGGAAAAATTAGGAACGAGGAAAAGTAGTAAGTTTAAATAATTTCTTAAATACTTTTCAACTACAGATGATGTGTAAAAGAAATAGTATTTAGAAATTAGGCATGCATACTACAGGAAGATTTTTAAAGCAACTTGTTAAGAGTCACATGCACAATCACACATGGAAACCCTAAAATTTACTTTTTTTTTTCTTTTAGGAGGATGCAATGAGTAACCACATGACTGAGAAGAAAAACAAACCAAAACAAAAAAATTACTTACGAATATCTCGAAAATGGATAATAAGTCTGGCCACAAGAGAAAGATATTCCTCCTAAAGGTGAAAAATTAGTATTTTAGCATAAGAAATGAAAACACAACAGCCATTACTCTCTGGTTCTTCAGTATTCTTCCTCAGCATACCAGATTTTACTCTACAATGTCTGTGGGCTTTTCAGAGCAGTTCACTTCCAAGAAACAGTCTGTTTATTAACTAAGAATATTTTTACTAATACGTCATTGTGGTTGATTGTACAAGAAGGCCAAGAAACAACAAAATTCACAGGAAAGAACCTCCCTGACAGCCACACTAACATAATAACAATATGAGAAAATTATAACCCAACACATCCATTTTCCACTTCTTATCCACTATAATTCCTTTTTTATAACGACTGAACCTGCTTACTTGATACACTGAATTATTTTAGTCCTTTAATTATGTCATATTCATACTAAAGAACCTTTTTTTAGGCTAAGTTCATATTACAAGTAAATTAATAACTCTGAAAACTAACATGATAGAAGTGTCATAAGTGAAAAGACAAATATTCTTTGCAGCATTTGCTTAGTGGGTTTCATAATGTGTAAGAAGCTGCAGAGGGCTGAGACAGCCTTCCTGCCCATGAAACTACCAACTCCCCAGGCAGAGATTTGTGACATCAGCATTATAACATTTTCACCGGGACAAGTTCTATCTCAAATATCGCTTGTTTGGAGACAGCAACAGTATCCAATTTCTCATAACACAGCTCCAGGGAAGAAGTTTATGATTTGGTAGAGTGTAGAATTGTACATTATAGCCAGACTTTCACAGAGACCACACCTCTTCCCTTAGTGTTACTCCTGACAGAGCCTCTTCATTGATATCCTAGGTTTTTCTGACCACCAAACTGGGATGGTGCTACACTGTAGATAAAGGAAATTCTATGCAATTCACAAGACACAAATATTCAAGTAAGAGAAGTGCATTTCCATATATGCATGAAATGCTGCAGCATCAGCAAAGCTGTCCTGCACTAAGTCCAGTTTCATGCATATATTGGATGTAAACTCCTCACTTCCCCTCAGGGTAAAGGCAGCAGCACATATAAATCAAAATTTCAAATAACTCTGTACTCTAAGAGCACTAGCTTTGCTATTTCTGCAGTTTGTTCCAAACTTCTTTTGACACACAATAACTTCTGGAAGCAAATAGAGATGCCTTACCCTTGTTTTGGCCTTCATAAACACATGACTCTCCATATCTTTGCTAGATTTATTATGGGCAACACCAGCTTTCCTCATAGCTTCATCACTGGAAAAAAAGGAGGAAAAAACAAGGCTGGATATCAAGTGAGGGCATCGCAAAATACTTTCTGTAGTTAGAAAGGTCTGTGAAACAGCTTTTTATCCCTCTCTTTTATAGATTAAAAATAAACAAACAAACAAAAACCCAAAACCACCCACCAAAAAGAATCCCAAAACAAAGCACCAACATGTTCATTATTTTAAATTGCCACCCTTTAAAGTTTCTTCAAATAATGGAGAAAAAAGCCAACTGATTTCTAAAAGGCAACACAAATATTCTTTGCAGAAATTCAAGACCAACTGCTAAGCAAGTCCTTATTTTACTACCTAGTGTATTACTTTGACAAAATACCAGAACTTGTTCATTTGAGGAAAGCTGAATGACAGGATTCATGTAATCCGTGCTTAGTGAACAATGCACTCAAGCTGCCTAGCATCAGAACTTTCAAAAAGAATTCTCTAAACATAAGGTGGAAGAATAAAAAAAAAACAAGAAAAGGTTGCCTAAAAGCATAGAGGCTTTACCAGTGAATGAGTATAACGAGTGGGAACTCTGATTAGGGAGTAGAGGTGCATCGATAGGCAGGGTGGGAGGAGACATGGGTGGAAAAGAAGGGGCATTCTCGGTACATCAAAGAGCAGTCACCAATTCAACTGTGGAACATGCAAAGAGAAAGATGTCCTAAAACAAAAAGTTCAGCCAGGTGAACCCCTATTCAAATCCTCTAGGCGTTGTCATTCTTGGAAACTTCCCTGCAAAACTTGTTCTTTTTTAAAGCAGTCTAGTAGTTACAGTCTAAATTCCACAAACAAGTGATCAGGAAATACCTTCACCTTGTAATTAACGTATCAGAAACTTATTTCTCGGTAACTGCCATTGCATGAGCAGCTACCCTACATTAAATGCACATCCTGAAAGTTTCAGCCACTGTTTTCTTTCCCCTGAATTTCTATCACCTTCCATGCAGCAGGAATGGTGCTTGCACAAGCAGTAAACCGGTTCAGCTTTCTGAATTAACTCAGTTACAGTCACAGAAGTGAAGTGCAGATTCTACAGCCTTAAAATGCAGGACCTTAGGCTGTCACAACTCACACCCTTACCTGGCAAAGCAGCAGCTCACAGCTGACCTGCTGCAGCCTTTAATATAGAACACAGTGGAACACTGTACCTGCCGTAAGGCTCTCATGGTAACCTGCTTGTGGAGTCTGGCAGACACTAAAACAATGCTGCTTATATAGGAAGGTTGCTTAAACTGAAGCAGAATCTGAACATAATGCAGAATAACTACTTCTCCATGGGCAAACAAGCCTTAAAGTGACCTGCTCATAAAGGAGCTCTGCTGCAGGGGAAGAAGCTATATCCAATTCTTTATTAACAAGTCCTTGTTTTAACACTTTCCCTTTCAGAAAGGCTGCCTCTAAATCCACACTACTCTCTGAATCCTCCTTAACTTTCCAGTTCCAGTACAATGACAATGCCTTTCATGTTGAGAGCACTGAAAACAGAGCAGTCAAAAAGAGAAGACAAAGATTACGGAGAGGCAAGGAAAGAAAGTAACATGTAAGTAGTACTTAGTGGATGTGATACAGACAGAATCAGAAAGTCGGAAAAAAATCCACAGCAAAGAAATTATCTACTTTTCTATGTGTCTACCATTGCCTCTTGCTGTTATAGAACATGAAAGATGTATTATTGTGGCTACATCTGCATTACTGAAAGTGCCAATCCAAGCTCTCCATGCATCTATTAGCATTCCAATAAAGTTTACACTAGGAGGAAGAAAAAACACACAATTTGTTTCTTGTTTACATATTCAACTGCAATCACCATAAAAATATTTACATTCAAAGACTAGGAAAGACCATTTTAAAAGTCACAGCTTTAGCACAGAGCTGAGGACACCAAATAACATTCCTTGCAGAACACTGAACTCAACAAAACTCTGAGAACTAGATGGTACCAGCCAATTCAACCTTCATCTGCCTCATCAGCACTTAGTAAATGCATCACAAGATGTGCACTAAAAATCTGCCTTTCTGATTTCATGCAGAACACTCAGAGTTGTGGTTTCACAAGACAAAGCACTCAAAACCAACACCAACTTCAGGAATTCCCCCTCCATTCTCAAGAAGCTTGTTTCCAGCCCAAATATGTGCAACCTCTCACTCCGCCTATCTGATCTCATTGTAAAATCTTGCAAAACACATTCTCCTTCAAAACTACACCAGCTCCCTACCCAGTTCTCACCATGACTCCGTGAATCAGTTGTTACAAGGAAACAAGAGGGCAACCAGTTTCAGGGCCAACACCACATGAAGCCCTGGAACATCACCATCCCATGACAAGGTTTAAAAACCTCAAAGGGAACCAACAAATACACTTGCTCTTGTGCAGGCATCGATGTCACACAGAACATTTCTATTAGTTACAGATTAGACTTAACAAATTTCATCAATAGCAGCCTTCACTGCAGGAATACCCCTGTAATAAAACACAGACCAGCAGAAGACACAAAACAGGAATCACTCACACTACTTTACTGACACTTGCTTGACAGAACACACAAAGGCCTGAAGGGCCCAGGTCCCCAGCACACTGCCTTCAGCTACAGAGGGGAAAGCAATGGACCATCCAGCCTCCCAAAGGCCTTGTTCTAGCATTATCCTTCCTTCCAATTCTGCAGAGGTGAGAAAAACCCTTCCCACGCAGAATCATCCCTTCACAGCTTCACAAGCACATCCTTCAGCAGAAGGGATTCCCTCTAGCAAAGGTGACTAGGTAAGAAGCCACCCCTGCCAAGACGTGCTGGTACAACTGTCTGTGTGACTTTGCCATCAGCAGTACTGAAGAACAACCAAAGTCAAAAATAATCACTTTTCCTGAGTTATTTTTAACTTTGAGAAATTTCCCTATCAGGTTCACTGCATGGCAAGCCAAACACTTGGAATGAAAAGTTAATGCAGAGGCAGTAGCTTCTTCAGTTCACAGTTGCGTCAAAATAAGCATTTATAAATAACTAATTCCTCACTTTTCACCATCCCAGGAAGGGAGAAACATCTGCCTTCTTGGACTTTTTTGCCTTAATTCTCATCAGACAACCTAGGCTGGAATGCAAAATTAAGGCTGCTTTATCAGCTGTTTTTGTGAAGCGTTCCAGAGAGAGCAGCAATGCAGATGATCTTTCTTTTCTTATTTTTCTCTTCATCACTCAAAAAACTTTAGCTGATGCCCTCATCTCCTGCCTGCTTGTTTTTCAGTCTCCTCCTCTCTCTCCTTTCACATGCTCTCCACATTCTCATCTTTATTTCCGCTCACAGATTCTTTCTGGTCACCCAGCTGAAACATTAACTGAAGTGAATAGATACATAAGAAAACTTCAAGCAAAAAATCAAACACAAAATTAATGGACCATCACACAAGTTACATCCCTTTCCTACACTCAGAACAACTCCCTTCTAACATAGCCTAGAAGTAGCTCAGGGCAGAACCATACACAACCATGGACTGAGTTTACCACCACATAACCCAGATCAGATCAGTCCTTCAGGCAATACCAACGTTTAAAAATATGTTAAGGAAAGGCCCTTTTAAAGGAGACTCCCAAGGCACCAGTGTGTACTGGCACTCGTACGGGCCAGAATAAAGTGGTGCCCAGCAAGCAAAAGCCTATATCCACACTCCTGCATCATTGCTGATTCCTGGAACATCCTGGGAGAAGCCAAAGCTGCTTTTCACCCTCAACCATTTGAGCTCAGCCTTCCTCAATCTTGCAACAGTATGGAAGCCCTGCTTGGGCCTGCAGTCACACCTAACACTGGAGGAGCCTCACTAATGGCAAAACTGGGAGCTTATGGAAAGAAACAGAAACTTGTTGCATAGAAAGCTCAAGTTTTTTTAGCCAATGTACTGCTTCTATTTCTCATTCAACAAACTGTATCTAGCTTCACCTTATTCCAAGAGCCAAACAAAACCAAGTCAGGCTGCTTTCAGATACCTGACACATAGTAATCATTTAGAAAAATCTGTTGCAGTCATTGTAACAACTCAGCCCAATCATCCCAGTAACAGCTTTGTTCCCTTTCTAAACAAGACCATGAATACAAACATATGATCTGTACTATAAAACTGGATGGAGCACAAGGAAGTAACAAAACAAATACTGTTAATACATCTGTAGCAAAAAGTGTCCAAATCATACACAGACATCTGTTCACATATGCAAAAGAAAATAAATAGAGTACATTCGTTAAAAGTTTAAGATTACTGTCACCTCTTCATATGGCATTAACCTGAGAGATTTACACTTCCATTGACACATTTATTAGCATTGTTTGCTGCTCAGAAAAAAACATTACAGTTTGCAGGGCAAACCCAAACTCAAAGTTTTATTGTGTTAAGGTTTGCATGTGCTTACTCATGTTTATTTCCTCAAAGTTACACAGCACTGAAGGGCACTTTTGTTTGTTTGTTCTGATAAAGCCATAGAAGAGGAGGAGAAGAAGAAGCAAGGGATTAATCTAACAAGATTAATGACTTTACAGAAAGTTTAGAAAGTGAAACATCAGTTGTGAGCAAGACCAAGAAAGTTTGCATGGCTTTGGCCAACACGCATCATCATATTTCTTTAACGAATACCATAACAGTTTAATTCTGGAACAGCACCTTAATTGTAGTAAAACGACATACAAGCAAAAAGTAAACTGCTTATATGTAATTAAAAAATGACAGTCCACTTTTAGGTATTGATTCTTATAATCAACAAGGGAACATCAAGCTTTCCAAGCATACATGAATTAGCACTTCAACATTATTTTAGAAACACTGAACAGTGCTTTCAATTCTGTGGTAACCACCTTGCATAGCGTAGAAGGGCCTTCCAAAAAATAGAAATCTGCAGAGCAGCACAGTAATTCAAGTAAAGCAATAGTTTCACAAAGGACAACTGAAAAGTTGAACTTAAAATCGCCATCATTTTTATTTCATATTTGCCTCAGAAAGTCAGATGCAAGCCCATAACAGTGGTTTTCATAGGGCCGAATTGGCCAAATTTCACAACATCATGGACACTGCCCAAATCGAAGCCCTAAACCAGATGGTGTCAAGTAGGGTAAGAAGCCGGTATTGCTGGGGAAGAGAAAAGTGAAAGAGGATCGGAAAAATTAAGTCAAAGAACAGTCCCGGTTACCCCCAGCACAGTGTCTGAGCAAGTCCTGGTAACGAGGCCACCTCACGGGAGGGCCCGTGGGAGTGGAAACACCGGGGACCGGGCACGAACCCAGCCAGACGGGGGAGGGCTGGAAAGCCTTGCAGAGGAGTCGACACAGGCGGGACACAGCCCCGCGGGCGGCTCCGGGGGCGGCAGGAGCCGCTCAAGCCCCTCTGGCAGGTTCCGAGGCCCACGCGCGGCCTATCCAGCACCGAGCCCGCGGTTCGCACTCACATCTGGCTGACGAGTTTCTGGCGGAAGTTGGTGCTACGCCAGTCGGTCTCGGGCCCAGTCACGTCCATTGCCGCCGGGAGCGCCGAGGGCCGCCGCCACCCAGCCGCTGCCACTGCCCCCGCCGCGAAACAGCCGCGCCGCCACTTCCGGCGCACTGTAGGATTGGGGGAAATGAAGTCCCGGCGCACGTCCGGTCAACTCTCGCGAGATCTGCCGGCTCGGCGTGAGGCTAGCTGGGAAATGTAGTCCAACTCAGGTGCACTACCCTCTGTGGAGGCTCGGCTGTGCCCCGCATTGGTCCCGAGGGTCGTGGCCGCCGCAGCCCCCGGGTCTCCCCGCGGCGGTGACAGGCCCGGCGCTGACCAATCACGGCAGTGGCGCCTGCCCGGGCGGTGCTGGGGGCCGCCCACGTCGCCCGCCCCGGTTCCGGCCGCCGCCGCCCCTCCCTCGCCCGGCGGGTTCCGGGTCGCACATGAAGGCGGAGGCGCCGCCGCCGCTCTCGGTAGGTGCTGCGGCGGGGGCGAGGGAGCGCGGGCCCAGCCGGGCCGCCCGGTGCTCCCCTGCCGGCACCGGCGCTACCGTTCCTCGGGGGAGCCGAGCGAGCCCCGGGGCCGCGCGCAGGAGCCTGTCCCGGCCCGACCCCTCGGGCCGAGGCCGTGTCCTGCTGCCCGGCTCGCCTCAGGAATGCCCGGGGGATAACGGGAGGGGAGGTACCACGGCCGGAGCAGGTGCCGGGGACAGCAGCAAGTGCTTGGGCACGGTCTGCAGCCCCGCATCCCTCCCGAGCCGGGCAGCCCCAGCCCTGCCGCCTGCACGAAGCCGCTGAGGACGCCCGGCAGGTTGAGGCCATCCCGCGTACCTGTGCAGAGCTACCTGGGCTGCCCTGCCAGGGCTGCCTGCACGGGAGGGGGGAAGCAAGTAGGACCAGAGTGGGTCTCAGGACCTGCAAAGGCGTTTTCAATCCGGTAATAGAAAGTAAAGCCATAACTGTGCTTCAGCTGGCTTTCACCTCTCCTGCAAAGCAGTGGTCCAGAGCCAAGCTGCCTCTTAGTGATATGCAACCCCAGGTAGCCTTCCCCAGCAGAGAAAACTGTTCGTTTGGGGTTGGTGGTGGGAAATGTCTAGGTTATGGGGCAAAACCCCACAGATCCCTGCAGGAAGAAAATTAATGTGGTGAATAATATGAAAAAGTTCATGTTCCTGAAAAAGCAGAGCTGGAATATGCTGGAAGAGGCTTTTGCTCTCTTCCTGGTCACTTAATTGTTGTATTTGGCATAGAAATAATTGCTTCCTAATTTTTTTCCTCCTTGTTTTTTAGAATACTAAAAAGACATGATGTGATTTAAGCAATTGAACAAACCAAGTTCAAGTCTTGCCAGCTAGCTGAGTCTCTCAAAATTCATTGAGCATATTGGCTAATTCATAAATTGTCCATTTTGCCATAGTTGTTACTTAAAGAGTTTGGCACTGTAGAATCTTCATTTAAAAAAAAAAAGTGTTGTTCTAACTATGAAAAATACTTCAAGATTTTGAGAGGCTTTCCAACAGTTCTTGGGAAAATTAAAACAATTTTATCAAAATAATGTATTCCTGACAGATTTAGCCGATCTGTCTGGACATAGCACTAAACACTATTTCCTGATTCTGGAAAAAAAATGGAACTTTAATGGTAGACCACTTGTTTTTAGGGTAAGCAACTACACCCTCCCTTAATGTCATTGGTTAATAATCCTTCCTTCAAGACAATAAAGTGCTCCATCCAAACCAGAACATGCCTATTGAAAGACTTGGATGATAAACAAATCTTGTTTCAAGACTACGAACAAGGAAAAAAAAAAAAAAAGAAAAAAAAAATCAAACATTATCAAGCTCTTCAAATGATGATGAAGCCATAAGAGAAAGCATCCTAGCATTGTGTTTAATTCCTGTTTCCCTTATTCCAATTTCTTGGTAGCACTTGGGCCGCAGGCCACCTCCCAAAATGCACAACAGAAAACATTACAGTTCTATGAATTTGGGTAAGTTGCAAATTTGTTATGGATAAGGTAAAACATTCAAGTTAAAAAGCTCATACTCTTTAGGTTATACACTACTGTTCATGGGGGGAAAAGTAATTTAAAATTTCCATATATTTTAATATCGATACATTTCATGGTGGTTTTGCCATATACATTTTAAATGAGATGTTTTATTCTGGATAAGTCTTAGAAATAGCTTGTAATAGGCTTGGGAAAAAAATGGCAAAAAATACCAGGTGTTTGCTGAAAGGAATGAATGCCAGAATTTGTGAGACAGCATAGTTTGCAAAAGCTGTTTCCCAAGCCACGCCTTTTGGTTTCCTCCCACACTTCAAGTATACTACTAATGCAGGAAACTGAAAATGGCTCAGAAACTCAGCCCAGAGCGTGTGCCTGCATATTTCCATTAGTGACACAAGGGAAGATTTTGTGTACAGACCAGGCAAAAGCATGTCATCATTTGAGTGTTCAAAAATAATGCTGATATATAATACCAGATATCCTTGTTTGGTTTTTTTTGTGGGGACCTCAGTCAAAAGGACTTGTTTGGGTTGTTTCTTGGATTTGTATAAAGTTCCTAAAATGAAGTATTTCAGAAAGATGTATTTTTGCACAGTTGTGAATGCATAGAGGGATTCTGAAAAAAGAACTGCTGAGAAAAGCTTCAGCCTTCCCTTCACCCCTCTTCTCTTGCCTTTTTCTTGAAAAAGCATGTAACTGGCTTAAGTATTGTCTACACATAACATGGACTCAATTGTTTCCTGTGTAGCAGTCTCACAAGTGCCCGTTACAAATTATCACATAGTTGGTGAATTATTCCAGTATTTGCACTCCCGTTAGAACAAACAATAGCTTTGCTTTTCATTTTACATTGTTTGTGGCATCACATTTGTTTTCTGAACTATTTTGGCAGGCACCCAGCTGCCTCCCCTTTCTGCACACTCCCTGACTAGTTGATCTGTTTGTTTCTGTGCCCTCTGCCCTGTTAAAATTCTGGTACATGGCCAGGTTCTGCTTGCTGGCATCTGCAACTCCTGAGACTCAGCATAACTAACATTTTGCTCCAGTCCTGTATCCTGTCTTTTCAAGCTTTCAGCTGAAGCCTGGTTTAAATCCTAATCCTTGTTACTCCCTAGGGACAGATGAAGGTGTGGGAAGCCCTTAGGGCACAGATTTTAAAATTCCTCCAGTGCACTAAGACTTTTAAGGGCCTAGTGTATTTGGATCACAACCAGCACACCACACTTGTTCTGTGTTAGAAAAAAGCTATGATGAATATGGCTTGCAAGAAACAGGACAGCAAGCTGCAAGAGTGGACCAAGAGGAGCTACATAATTTTCAATAGCAAAAGCAAAGTCATGCACATCGTTCAGAGTAACTCCATACACCAGAGCAGGCTGGAGGCAAGCCTGGCTGGAAGTAAGCTTTGGAAGAAGAGACTCTGGGGGTCCTGGTGAGGAGCAAGTTGAATATGATTCCTCCAAAAGGGTCCAGCTTCATACTGGGTTGTGTTAACAACAGCAGAGTCAGTAGGTTGTGTGAAATTGTTTCCCACTCTAGTCAGCACTCATAAGCCCCAAAAATTTGAATATCATGCCCAGCTTTGAGCTCTGTACTGAAAGAAAAACCTGAGAGTGGAGAAACCATATGGGGCAGGAGCACTTACAAGAAGATACAAGCACATGCAAAGCAACAACACAGGATTTGTTTAATACAGGGAAGAAAAGAATAAGGGCAGAGCCAGTTGTCATTTTTTAAGCTACCTAACGGGCACAGGACAATGTAGAGCCAGACTCTCCTTTGTGGTGCACAGGGTCAGGGATGAGAGGCAAGTGTCACAAATTGCAGGGAAAAAAATTCAGACAGCTAAAGAAAAAAACATCTTGTGGTTAATCAGTTTTCTGACTATTGACAGAAGGATGGAGATTTTGCACTTGACTAGACAAGGCTGTTTGCATCCTGACCTGATTTTGAAGGTTTCCCTGCTTCAAGCACAGATTGGACTAGAGACCTCCCAAGTTTCTTTCCAGTCTAAATTATTCCACAATTCTCAGAAAGCATGGGACCCCCACCAAGCTCAAGCCACCTGTCCATATGGCAGTAAGCTAAACAGATTTGGATACCCGACACCAGCAAGCTCTAGTTTATTTTGGGCACAGCTGATGCACAAGAAAATATCACTATCTGCGTAAAACACCTCTTTGTAGTGATGTAACTGACAGCCACGAGCTCCTGAACACAAAAATGTCTGAGTTTCCATAGAAACTAACTTGCTTAATCCTTCCTGCATCCAGCCATTTCTCTACAGTAGAGAATCAAGGCTCTCAGCACAACTTTACAAAAAAACACCCCCAAATCCACACTTGCACCACACTTAAGGAGCATCACTCTGACCTGGATGCTGGTCATAGAAGGGGTGAATACTTGGCTAGGTGTGCATCACACCACACAACACCAACAACAGATTTCAGCACTGTAAATTGTCTACATCAAATTTAAAGCACAGCAACCCTCACCAGAAAATAAAGGCTGAGTTAGCTGTAATGGCAACACAGGAACACCATGGTGTAACAACTGATCTGCACTTAAAAATTTAGGTAGGACCGACACTGTGTTCTCCTCTACCACATCTATTTTGCCATGCCTTTAATTTTTCCCCTCCTGCCCACTTCTATTTGAGCTACTCCATTCCCAGACCTTGTGTTCTTAAAAGGATAAGGATTTTCAGTGAGCACAAGAACAAGCCACCATAGCAGTTTCTCACCACTTTGCCATTTGAATGATCAAACTACAGTCTGTTCCCTAAATTCCTCCTGTCCCAGTGCCAATTTCCTCTGTCATATGCCACATACCTTTGTTGTGAAGGCAAGTATTGTGTTGTTGATCAGAGAGGGGATTTTGTTTTTAAAAAATTAACCATGGCTCTTTTCATGGACTGTTAAGGAGTTCTTTCAGCTGAATAATCAGGAGCCTAAGACTTCTCCTTTTCTTCATGCCAGTAATCTGCAGAAGCATGTTGTGGAAATAGAATTTGACTACAAAGCAATCACACAGAGTTATCAGCAAGTCAGTGAGGCATTGTAGCTTTCACTGTGTCCATAGGTTATTACCAGAGACCACTAGTTATACAGTGAACTTTGTACATAGTACAGCAAAGAGACGTACTAGATTTCCTTCATGCTCCCTCCTTTGTTAGGCATGGCTGCCTTCTCTTGGTTCTTAAATGGAGTCCGGGCACAGAATATAGAAAATTTCAGTCTACTGAAAATGAGCAGTCTTGTGTTTCTAGGTACCCCTGAGGGTTTTGCCATTTATGAGGGATTATTTAGTCTGTTGGGGTTTAACTCCTTGATTCAAACTGACCAAGCAGTGAACGTCTTCCTACACGTGCCTACAGATGTGCACATATAATTACTGATCTTATATGCTTCCTTCTTTATGTACTGGGCATTCCATTGAAATGCCCTAAAATTATTTACTACATTAATCCACATCCTGTAAAAGACAAATGCAAACTAACATAACTGCAGGCTCAAATACCTTGTGCAGCCAGCAAAGGAACAAAGTCTTTGTTGGAACAAAGGCTTGCCCTCCCCTGTTTCTGGAGACAGCATCCTACAGCAGAGAAGAAAATACTTTTTATCTTTGCTACTGTTAAAGAAGCACAGTGAACTCAAAGAATTCCTCATCTTTTCCACCTTAGGGTTAGTTCTGCAGTACTCAGCCACTGAATCCCACTGCTAACAGCTGACCAGTACTGAGAAACTTGCACAAGAAAAGAAAGAAAACATGTTACTCAAATTTCTAAGAACGTGTTTCAGTCACGGAACTGTTTTCACAATACCAGGAAAGAGCAGAGAGGCCTCAAGAACATCCTACAAGCAAGAAGCTGACAGTAGAGAAGCTCAGGATAAAGGGAGCAAACTTGTCTCTCCATCCAGAACTGTCCTGCTTACACTACATTTAGGTGGCTTTGGGTTGCTTTTTTTAAGAAAGATTAAGCAAAAAACAAGTTTGAGGTGATAAGGTTAAATTATTTTGGGCTCAAAATATATGGAGTATTCAATACACTTCCTTGTAATTTTTAAGACTGATGGACACTGACAAGGCCTAACAGTTCCTAGATACCTTTACAGTCATTCCCCCTCCCCAACTGGTATACCACTCATAAAATAGCACATTTCCACTATTTGGTTTCCAGATTTTTATGCTGTAACAAAGACACAAAGACCACAGGTCAGTTAGGCCACACAGTTTAAGCAGCAGGGTGCTGTGCTAACAGCAATATCCCTCCCCAGCAAATTTGTACAAGCATTTAGAACAATACCTAAAGAAATACACAAAATTATCAATCAGCTTACAAAGCACACTGCATCTGAGCCAAAAAACTCAAATGCCAAATCCACCCCACTTTTCTTTCAAAGAAGCCCACAACACAACCCCAGTAACACTGCTTCAGCAGCTGCTCTTTGTACCTTCTGCCCACCCAACCCCAGCTGCTCCTGGTGCAGCTGTTACTGAGCTGAGCACACGCAGCCGAGGGAAGCTTGCTGGCCATCCCCCACAGCCACCTGATGCTCCTCCACCCTTCTTGGTCTTACAGCTCTTCTCTGACAGCTCCCCAAACTACCTAGGCAGGAGTTAAGAGGCTTTCCTTGGCTTCTGGCTCAAGGAAGAGTTGATAGACTTGTCAGTCAGACCTCATAGACTAATACCACAAATGTTCACCTTTAATTTTATAGATTGGGGACAGTTCATTTAAATTATTGCAGTGGGAATTTTTCTAGAGCTGTCTGTTACCACTATGACAATAAACATGACGACTTATTCATAAGCCTTGAGGCCCAGCTTACAGGAGTAGGGGGTACCTGTAACAGGACAGAAGTTCAGTGTAATTAAGAAACTTTATGTATCCATGTAGAAAACGAGCTTATGAGTACTGGCAACTTTTAGGCCACATACACTGTACCTGCTCAGTAGTATTTGACACTTTTTCCACAGCAGCTTTGACTTTTGACTTACACACCCAGAATTGGCTGGTGGCAAATAACTGTAGATGGCAAAATACTCATGGGTAGAGAGTGGTGGGTTTCCAAATCGTGGTGTTTCTATGCTCCAGATGCACAAGGCAGTGCTTGTGTTGATGTTGGCACATGAGTGACCACCCTGAGGGACAGCCCAGCTCACCAGTGACAGCCGAGGTACAACCCAGGGGCAGAAGCTGAGAACAAGAAGTTGGGACTGCCAGAATTCAGAAAGTAGAGCATAGCAAAATATCTGTAGGTTCAGCTGTCGACTAGCCAAAAATCATCTGTGGAGGATAGTTCAGCTGCACTCCCAGCATCTGTGTTTGACCACACTGAGTGGTCACAGAAAAGCTGTTTTTTTCAGCTATTGATAATAGTTGTGGCATAATTCAATTCTGTATCTACTAGAACTAACTGTGAGATAAACTCCCTGCAGATCTCCAAGACAGCCCCACTTGTCATTGAGAGCTATTCATATACTAATGCCCATATAGACTACATGATCCGTGAATTCTTTATCTTCTCTCTCTTTTTTGTTTTCCTTTTATTTAATTTTATTTGCTCTTTCATAATACCTTTTGATCTTCCTGGTTTCAGTCACCACATTTGTAAGATCAGATCCCTTCTGGGGCTTGCTGAAAGCGTCATCCACTTTCTGTTACTTTTTAAGATTATTCGGATACAGAATGTATTCTGAAGAAGTAACTATCTACAGTCATATTAATTAAAATTAAATAAATAAAGGCTTGCATGATTATATGTGTTTCCCACTCTACCCTGCTTGTACCTCTCTGTAAACTGCTTCTCCTACATTTCTTTGCTAACACTTGTTACAGGGCTTCAGTGGCCCGTGTAGTTTTACTACCTCTCATTTATCTTGCCTTAGCCTCTCTTCCATCAATGACTGCACTATATGATACAGTATAAGATTGCATCAAAGGTCATGCTGTTTATCCTACTCACGAAAAGTCTCTGAATTCAGAATATAGTTAATTTGTTACTTTTTCTTCTGCTTTTTGATACAATGATTTTACTTTCATAGAGTTCTTTTGATACAGGTCTCTAGGAAGAGGAAAAGATGTAACCTGTTTGGAGTATTAACCACATTAAACCACATTAACAGAGTTAATCAGTTCCTCATTTGGACCATATGTCACCTTACTTTGGTTTTGCTGCATTTATTCCCTTTCAGTGAAATGGGAAATTCCTGATCAACATCCTTGATGTTTCACTTGCCTTTCTGACTATATTATTTCCCTTGCCTCAATCCATCACTCTTAGTATTCCCCAGGAGCAAATGAAGTGATATGGTAAGGTTTTGTCTGCTTTTATTTTATTTCTAGGAAGAGCATCAACCTGCCATGAAAAATAACCCATTACCCATCTCTTCAGCTGATAATGGATAGTTTCCCCTGTATAATTTGACCTGAGCACTCCCCAGAAGGCAGTCTCAGCAGAGCTCCTCTTCTGCGCTGCTCTCTCTGTTTTGCTGGCAAAGAGCAGACGAACATTAATACACTTTCTCAGGGTTTTTTCCATCCCATTCACCATGCAACGCCACCTTCCTTTTGTTTTGGACAGTGAAGGTGAACTTCACTCAGGCAGAACAATAAACTTGGTGTTATCCAGGTAGCTCCTTCTTCACTGCCCATACACAGCATACCTGCAGTACTTGGAGGGACTTCCAATGCTGCACTCACTGTCTATGGCTGGCACAATTAAACAATGGTTCCATTTCTTCACTGTTTGTTTGGATTTGCTGAGTTTGTTCTGCTTTTGCTTCCCTGACTGCTGATAACCCCTTGTGACCATCCCTTGTGCTACTAAGCTATTTCCCAGGCCGCTGAGGAGAGGCTCTTATAAATGTGTTAGCAGCCATATCAGCTCGGTTATTTCCTTTTGCTAATGTGGGGTGTTTTTTTAATGCTCTGACAACTGGATAGAGTCTATAAGTTCTGACTGCTACAACTTCTGGCATTCTTCAAAGACAATGGAAAGGGTAAATTACAGGATGGTAGAAGAGGACTCATGAGATTTTGATTGCTTAACCACAGACATGAAATACAATCACTTTCAGATAGCTTTTTACAGGTGTTTCCCCATGTGCCATAGGGGACCTTCCCACTATGTCAGTGGCAGCCCTAGAAAAAGGTACAGAATAGCCTTCAACAGTGCCTATGCTGGAGGAAATACCTTCTCTCTGCAGGGAATCACAGGGAAGTGGAAAGCAGTTGTGCACTCTAGCTTGAAGTTGCCACAATAAAGAAACTCACTTTGAAGCCTGCAGTTTCATACAGTATTTTACAGAATTACAGTTGGAAATGTGCTCAGCTACAGAAAACGGAAAAAGCAAAGGCAGAAGAGAGCTTTCTGATTCTGTGGTAAGATATCAAGAAAAAGACAGAAGGCGCAGTTTATATTGCAGAAAAGTTACCTGAGGATATTAAACAATTTGGAATTTGGCAAAAATTCAGTTTTTCGTTGCAGATGATACAGAAATGCAAGAGAAACAAGGGGTTTTAGTAATGGGTTGGAAAGTGAAACTCTTGCTAAGGTAAACAAATATCCCCATGTGATACATACTCTGACTCTTGGTCTGAAAATCCAGGAGTCAGAATACTTGTTTGGAAAACATCATTCTGCCATTTCGGTATGTTGGTGTCCATCTGTCTATTTCTAGTGTCATAACTTGGGATAATTTTTTCAAGGTAGCACTGTCTCTCCATTGACTGAAGGGTTGCTTTGAATTATTTTCTGTGACAGGCGGGGGTCAGAGGACCATTTGTAAAGCAAAAGGCACAAACCTTTGCTGATTCTGTTGTCTCACAGATTTCATTCTGCTACAGCTTTTGGCTGAGCATTTCTGCCTGGGATGGCGGAGGATCAAGAGCTGACTCAGCCACACAAAGCTCAACTGGAGCCCTCCCTCCAGCAGCGCACCAGCAACACTTACCGCAGTGCAGAGCACTCCCAGGCCCTGCTCAGTGGCCTGGTGTCTCTCCGAGACAGCAGCATCCTCTTCGATGTAGTTCTGGTAGTGGAAGAGAAACCCATTGAGGCTCATCGCATCCTTCTTGCTGCGTCCTGTGACTATTTCAGGTACACTGCAGTAACAAGCATGTGTCTGACTGTTACTCAAACCTGCACCATCCATGTCTTCTGTCCTGGCATACTGCTTCTGGAGCTAAAATCAGACCCATAAGATGGAGCTGAGTGTGTTTCAAAGTACTGACTATGGCTTTATTCATCTCTCTGCTATTTCTCTACAGAAATAAAGCTCTTGTTCCTGCACACTGAGCTTACCTTCATTAAATTCACTGTGATACTTGTAGGTTTCTAAAGAGGAAAGACTATCTGAACAGGTGTCTTCTGCTTAAGTGCACTCTAATTGACTTTTAACATATCCTTAGCATTGTAAGACTTTGCCCGTTGTGGTGGTCATTTCATAATACAAAAAAAGTCCCTGGAGGTGGTTCACTGTTATGTGCCTACAGTGTGACTCACAGTCCATTAAACCAGGCATTCCCCAATTTGACTAGCAGATTCTTGAACTGGCTTAATTTTCATAGAGCAAACAAACAAATCCCAAGGCAATCCAGACAAATGTCTAATTGGAGGAAGAACTGCTCTAGCTTAGAAAAAATATCCTCAGTCCCAAGTTCCTCTGTTTTTCCTCTTTGCCCACACCCAGAGTATCTGCCTTTGACCATTGACTATCCATATGTGTTGGGTCTGTATTTTAGTCCTTCACCTGTGAACTGTACCTTCCAGGTTGACCCTACTATTTTCTTGCACAATGAAGAGTTACTTTCTTAGGTCCTAAAGGCCAGTACTCTTTGTATCATTAGCTTAGAGAAGAGGTAATCACATTAAAGTGTCTAGCAAGGTTTTTATCCTTCTGAGTATTTTTTGTGTTCCCAGGACAACATAAGATAAGCAAACTGAAAATAGCTTCAATGCAAATCTGTCATAGCATGTGCCATTGTCTGTTTTGCAGAGGAATGTTTGCAGGAGGACTGAGAGAGATGGAACAAGAAGAAGTTCATATTCATGGCATCTCCTACAATGCAATGTGTAAAATCTTGAACTTCATTTACACTTCTGAGCTGGAACTCAGTGTGAACAGTGTACAGGAAACCTTAGCTGCAGCCTGTCAGCTTCAGGTGAGGTACTAGGAGAGGTGACCTAAAAGAAGCAAGAAACAAAAGCAACAATGAAAGAAACAGAAAACATGGATATCTGGTTAGATGGAGGGTTATGTGGTGAACAGGAGCATGGGTCTGATAAGAAGGATTTCTGGGATGATGTATCCACTGGAACTAAATCTGGAAGTGTAGGAACAATGAATGAGTACTTGCTCATCTCCTTTGTGCTAGTGGTTTCATTACATATAAACATTCACCATTTCATTTAGAGCAGTATTTTATATAGCATTCACTTCTACTGATCTGCTTATGAAAGCTTCTGAGACAGAATACCTCTGGCCTATGGTAAAGAACAGAGTTTGCTGCTCAGAAATTGTTGCGCTGCTCAAGGTCTTCCCCAATTGAGTTCACTGGCACATGACCTCTCCTGACCCCATCACTACAGGAAATCCTGCCACTATAGTTTGCACTAAGTGCAGGGTTCATGTGCCTTTAAGGCAAGTTTTTTTCTCTAATTTCCCCTGCAGATAACTGCTGCACAAGGCTTTGGTTCTAAATCTTAAACTTTGTGAGTGCTTGCTTTGGTTGGTTTTTACACACTTAGCACCACTTTGTTAGTAGAGAGAGGCTCCTGGACAGCAGTTGGTTCTTTGTTTGCCAGTAGTTCCTCCTGCCAGATACAACTTCAAATTGTACTCAGAAGACAATACTAAACATTCATTTTCCTTCCCAATGGCTTCCTGTGCTCTTGAGTGATGTATTTGTTACAGATACAGTCTTTGATATATGTCTATAGTGCTCTGCAAGAACAAACACAGAGTGACTGCAATCACCATGTCCTCTGTGCCTTCCATTTTCCTGACCGCTGCAGGCAGGCTGCAGCTCAGTGCCGTGCTAACACAGCAGCCAGCCTGGCTGCCAGTGTCCCATGTGTCTTGGAAGACACAATTGTGCTGCACCTGAAGCCACACTCATAGGCTTGCAGTATAGTGGCTAGAAGATCTATGTTATATTCATCTACATTCCCATGTTGAGTTCTTTTTCACTGGAGAAGGGTGAATAGGGCACAAGTGACCACGGTGATCAGATTGTGAGGAGAGCAACCTTCTTGTGGACAATTTCCTTAGAGTCATCCCAGGCTTCAGTCCCCTGTCTCTCAAGTGTGGGGCAGGTGGTGTCTGAAATGAAAAATATCTCTTTCTTTCAGATTCCAGAAGTCATTAAGTTCTGTTGTGATTTCCTCATGTCCTGGGTAGATGAAGAGAACATCCTCGACGTGTACAGATTAGCTGACCACTATGACTTGAGGCATTTGAGTGATCAGCTGGACTCCTACATTTTGAAGAATTTTACAGCTTTCTCAAGGACACAAGTGTACCGACAGCTACCCCTGCAGAAGGTCTATTCCCTTCTCAGCAGCAACCGTTTGGAGGTTAACTATGAGTTTGAAGTTTATGATGGAGCACTTTTTTATCATTATTCTCCAGAGGAACTGGAGACAGATCAGGTCTCCCTGATGGAGCCCCTTAAGCTACTTGAGACAGTTCGTTTTCCATTGATGGAACCCCAGATCCTGCAAAGGCTTCATGACAAATTAAGTCCATGTCCTTTAAAAGATACAGTTGCAGATGCATTAATGTACCACAAGAATGAATGTCTTCAGCCAATGCTTCAGAGCTCCCAGACACAGCTGAGATCAGAGTTCCAGTGTGTAGTGGGATTTGGAGGGATGCATTCTACTCCATCTATTGTCCTCAGTGATCAAGCCAAGTATCTGAACCCCTTGTTGGGAGAGTGGAGGCACTTTACAGCTGCACTAGCCCCCAGAATGTCCAACCAAGGGATTGCTGTTCTCAATAATTTTGTATATTTAATTGGTGGAGACAACAATGTAAGTGGTTTTCGAGCAGAGTCAAGGTGTTGGAGGTAAGATAAGGATAATCCTGCTCTTAATTTTTTTTGCCACTCTGTTGCCCATTTCTGAGTCACTAAGTCAGTAGCACAGTCAATACACTTGCCAGCCAAAAGATTAGGAACTGAGCAGGAGCCTCACTGAAAGAAAACACAAGAAATGAGCCTCATAGTAACAGGAAGCTCCCAGCAGTGCTTATGAGACAAAGCCAAGCCTGACAGCATAGAAACAGCTACTCATTCAAGAGTATTACATGTGCTACTTTCTGCCTCGTTGGAGGAGGGAAGTATTAAAGGTGTGGGAAGCAGTAATGAACCTAGAACTCCAGGCTGTCTAGATGTCCGCTAACTATCATTTTCTGGAAGTTCTCTATGTGCGGTTTTTATTCCAATACAAAGGGATATAGCTACCACAAAGGGATTTTAAATAAAATGCTATTACCAACAGATTTTCAAAAATCTGTGTGCACGATAGCAGCATTCTAGGGTCCTTTCATATTATTGTGTGACAGGGAAAAGAGCAGGAGGAGGATCAGCTTTAGACCTTCATGCCCATTGCAAAAACAGATATAAAACCTTTTGCCTTTATATTGTGCTCATTTTTACAAGTCTTAGCTGAGTTGCTCTGATTTTATGGCTTGCATAGTTTCACTTCTCAGCCAGTTTTCTCTGTAACTAAAATTTCCGGATGAGAGAGATAGTTTGACGTGAAAGTGAATAATGAGATTCACTTTGAGCAGCAGGTATTTAGGGAAAAGAATCAAAGAACCCACCACATATTTATGTCCTTCTTGTATTCTTGAAGATCCAGATTCAGTCTTTGTGCTAATTTTAGACTGTTTTACCTTGTAGAATGGCTTTGTGCAAACACAGATTGTTATATGTAACCTGACAGCAGTGTATAAGATAATGGAAAACCTAGGCTTTTACAGCATGATTATGTCAGCTAAAATACATCTTCTAAAAATAGAATAAAACAACTTTGCTAATAATAAAATGCTGACAAGGCCAAATTTCACTTCACTTACAGCTGAGCTCAATTTCAGCTAAAGACAGTGCAGTAACCCACATCTGTGGAGCTGTCTGGTATTCCAGCAATGACTCTGTGGCTGTATGAGTAACTTTCTTTGATCCCATTCTTTTACAAGGTATGACCCACGACACAACAGATGGTTCCAGATCCAGTCCCTGCAGCAAGAGCACGCTGACCTCAGTGTTTGTGTCGTGGACAACTATATTTATGCCGTCGCAGGCCGAGATTACCATGAAGACCTGAGGGAAGTGGAGAGGTATGACCCTAAAACCAACACTTGGGAATATGTGACACCTCTGAAGAAGGAGGTAAGGAGTGCATTAGCCACACACACTACTACAGTTCCCCAATTCCTGTTCTAATCTTGTTAGTTGTTTTTCTCAGGTGTAACTTTAAATTTGCTGATATTCAGATGAAAAACAGTAAACTCTGTATACGGAATAAATGAATAACAAGTAAATAAAATAATAGCATATGTAAATTATATTTTCCAGTTAAATGCTTATTTTTCCTGTTTCCTCTTGGTTTTGCCTGCGCCTTTATTGTGTTAATTCTTAAAACTATTAATAAAACAAATAATAAATGTGTGTCAGTGCTTAAAATATAAAAAGCCTGAAGACTGAATTGAGTGCTACCAAGCAGAATAACTTGCATTCCTGATACCACTGCTTATATAAGAAAAATCGCCAATAAAAAGGCTTCCAGGTTAATTAGGGAGAAAAGTTATAGTATGAATGATCTCCTAATCAAGGAACAATAAAGAAGGAGAACATGGCAGTTCTGGACGTTTTAGAAATTCACACTTATAATCTCTTAGAAAGAATTGTCTATAAGAAAATCCTTTCAGATTTTGATTTCTGCATAACTTGTGAAAACTGTCAGTCCCTTCATGTCTATTCCATACTTAGAAACTGGGAGAAAGACATAAATCCAGACCTCAACCTCTTGCTTTCCCACTTGTGTGGTGATCCAGGTGTACGCCCACGCGGGAGCAGCGCTGGATGGGAAGATGTACATCACCTGTGGGAGGAGAGGAGAAGACTATTTGAAGGAGCTGCAGTGTTATGACCCAAGGACTGACCGCTGGGACGTTTTAGCCGACGGCCCAGTGAGACGGGCGTGGCACGGGATGGCTGCACTGCTGGGAAAGCTCTACGTCATCGGGGGAAGCAACAATGACTCTGGCTACAGAAGGGATGTGCACCAGGTGAGGTCATGTCATACCTGTGTCTTTTCTTGGTTTCTTATGGATTCTGGCATTCAGATGTAATGCCTTTCTCCTACAAAGTATGCAAATAAAACTGTCTGCTCAGCAATGGCTGCTGCACCAGTTCTCCCCCACTCAACTGCAGAACTTGCAATGATTTATTTACTGTTGTCTGTCTTGTCATCCACAAAGCATTAAATCTCTAGCACTTGGAATTCTTATCAATTTTAAAATATCTTTGATGGGTAATATTCATTGGCATGCACATGCCCAGTACGTAGCACATCAACCAAATTTACTTTATGTTGTCTTCTCACATGCATTTTTATTAACAACTTTTGAATTACCAATGTGTAATTGCAGGACAGAGCTGTTAAGGATATATTGGATGGCAGTTGTATAACTGCCATCCAATATATCCTTATGGCAGTTGTATAATGCAATTAAATGTACAGTACCTAATGAAAGTGATGTCTGAAGAGAATTCTCTTGAACCTTATTCCAGCTTCTAGAACTGCTAGAGACTTGAAAAGAAGACACAGTAGTAATTCTGCCAATGGAGATGGCAGAATTAAATCTATCTGAAGAGTGTCTCTGATTAATAAGAAGGTGCTTACAAATGAAAGCATTTAGCAAAGTAGGTACCAAATGAAATCTAAAACTCTCCAACATATGGTGCAGAGGCAGCTTAGCAGATTTGTCATATTTGTATGTTCCAGCATATTTTTTCTAATCAAACAGGTGCATTATGCCTAGGCTTATATTAGCACGTGCCCCCATCTCTTTCACTTTTGTATACATTTTTGGAATGACATACAGCTGTTACTCCAGCAGCAGGGTCAGAACTTGTGATTCAAAGCTATGTGGCAACTATGCAGAATTTTCTGCTGAGCACTCTGCTTCTACTACCTAGTCATATGGTCTCTCCATTATCAACACATTGTCAAAAGACTGATGATATCCCTTCCTAAATAGTTTACCGTATGGCCAGGCTCTGTCACTAGGATACAAGTTCCATTTTGGCTTATCTCGTTCCTTTTTTCTTATAGGTTGCCTGCTATAAGCCAAGCACTGATCAGTGGACAAATGTATGTCCACTCCCTGCAGGACATGGAGAGCCAGGCATTGCAGTCTTGGACAACAGGATTTATGTCTTGGGAGGCAGATCCCACAACAGAGGAATCCGCATGGACTATGTCCACATTTATGATGCAGAGAGAGACTGTTGGGAAGAAGGACCCCAGCTGGAGGATGATATTTCTGGGATGGCTGCCTGTGTCCTCACGTTGCCCAGGGCTATTTTAATGGAAACAGAGAAGTGGCTCTCAGAATGGCATGCAGACCGAATGAAGCATCATCTTGACTTTCCATCGGAAGTTATGAGCGTATCAGACTGGGAGGAGTTTGACAACTCAAGTGAAGATTAAAAAACTTTAATATTTTTTTTTTTTGCCAGCAGATGAGGAAATTAAGGCTTGGGGAAAGTACTTAAGAGATTTTATATGTCTTTCTTATATACATAAAAGTATTTAAAGGTTTTAAAAATAAGTGTTCTGCACAAAATGCCATTCACAGTCAATATCTGCCCATCTGCAAGTGTTCTGCACAAAATGCACTTACAGTCAGGACCTGCCCACCTGCCAGAAAGCAGCATTTTTAAAGTAACCACAGAACTGCCATTTCTCCCCAATTGTATAGAGGTTCTTTTACTTTGAAGGAGGCTTTTTTCAGCCTTCAGCATGGACAGAAAAAAAAAAGGCACAGAAGGCTCAGCTTGACGAGCTTCTTTCCTTCCAGCTTTTAGCTTGAAATAGCTTTTTGAGATTTTTTTTCCTTTTGTTTTTGGTAATAAAACTTCCTAGCCAGCTTAATACAGGAAGGTAACACATAGTGTCTCCCTCCTGTGCCAGGTGTCAGACAGCTTGATTGGTTTCTCAGCAAGATTGAACATAAAGAAACAGGAGCAGTAGCAAGAAAATCTGAACCTTCATCTCATCTGGGCATGCAGCCATCCTTGTAACTGGGTGAGAGTCTGTGAACTGACACCCACTTCTGAACTTCTATAATGCAAGTTCTGTCAACACAGTGGAAAGAAGATTTCTAGAAAAAACTCTCTGTACAGAGTATGGCAATCTCATCATTCCACTGTCAGACACATTTGTTCTCAACTATAAATTAATAAATCCTTGTCAGAACTTTTTTAACTGCTGTCTCAGTTTTATTAACATTGATGTGGAGGCTGAAAGTTGGGGAGTTTCATTAGATTCTACAGCACTACAGAAGTATTGGCAAAGTTACACCAGCTTGGGAGATGAGCAATTTTTTCATTCTTTTATTATGTTTTAGAAGAGGATAAAGAGAAGAGAGATTGGTTTGCCACAGCAAAACAAGAAATAATGAGATAACAAGAAGTATTAAAGATTACACTGGTCCAAGACCCTGCAGTAGCTGAACTAATGCCAGGAACTGCAGCTGAGAAAGATAAGGCATAGCAAATCCTTCCTTCATGGGGCCTTAAAATAATTGGTTTTTGACTACCATCTTGCTTAACGTTAGTTTAGAAGCTGATTTAAAGTCTGAACCAGTGTGATACCTGAACAGTATGAGATCCTTCCTCTTGGATGGGAAGTAATCAGTGCCACCAGGAAATCTTGACAAACTACTAAAAGCTTTTAAATCTTATAGTAATAGTGGGGTTGCAGAAAGGCAAAACCAAAATGGCAATCAGAACAGTATGGTACTAGTCAAGTGTCATCACATTGTGACAAATACTGCACAATGACGTGCTACTTCAGAGAAATTGAGTAAGTTCCTGAATATTCCCCCGACTTGGGGATATTCTGTTTATGGAAACAAAGATGATTTCAAAACAGATCTAGATTACTCTACATTAGTAGACTGGGCTTCTGGAAAAAGATTCAAGTGTGTTTGCAGATTTCCTTAAAGAAGTTCTACAGCTTTTTCTTGGTAAGAGGCGCATTTGTTGGATTTTATTCTCCAGCACTGTCAATTTTCACCCCCATCTCCGAACCTTTACCAATTGGTAAATAAAACAAAAGATCTGGTAACTGCAGGAAATCCTGATTATGAGCTTTTTCCGAAATTTTTTTTTTATAATGAACCCTGAACTGCACACAGTCTGGAAATACAGACCTTATTACACTGCAATATGACTGATAAGTGTTCCTGTTTTGCCTACAGAGTTACTTTTAATGCATAGGAATTAAATGTAGCCCTTAGGTGTAAGCACATATCTCTCTGATCTGGGTATCACTATAACCACTCCTTCCGGAATGCAGGTGCTGCAGTGGCAATTTGTTTCATCTGCAAACAAGTGATTCAAGACCCAGTCTGTCTAACCCCAGACATCAAACAGTGCAGTGCATTTTCCATTTTAACTAGCACTTCTAGACAGACCAGTGATACCCTATGTTATACAAAGAGAGAGAGTTATTTATGTTATTTAGATGAAATGTTATTTAGCCTCTTTCACAATGAAAAAAAAAGTCATTCTTTGTCTGGCTCCTTTTCCTATGTGTACCACTAGAGGGTATTACTTACTATTACAAATAACCAAGCTGAGAGGCTAATTCTTAGATTACATAGGAGAATATAAGACATTCATGAGTAATTAATAAGCCCAAAAAACATCTGGAGAAAACTCGTGGGGTTCTTTTCCAGCTTCTACCCTTCACTCCTTCTGTGTTTGAATACTGATTTTTTAGAGAGCTCATCCATTATTCCATTTATCAGCATATGCAATTTTGTGATTGCATTATTCACTAAATGTTGCAGTCGGATGCTGTGCAAGGCAAATGAATATAAGGCTTAGAATGCAGTTACAAGGAAAATACTTAAAGCAGATAATATCTACCTTAGCACTACAACATTTTTTCTCTTTTTTTACTTATGGTATAATAACACTAAGTTACATGTACTAAACCTAAAGGCAGGTACTATTTGATAAAAATAAAATTTCAGCCTCAAAAATTCTTTAAATCTGAGCATAATGTGACTGCTGAACATTACAACATATGCACTATCTTACTTGTATGTGAGTTTAGCTTAGCTCAGACCATCCAAATCACTTAATTAGCAGTAGCTCATTTTAGTCCAGCATGTCCTGTTTTCAAACTAACACACAGACTAAACAATAATAAAATAACTTTGCTTTAAAATTGTCAATTTTCTCTTACTCTTCAGACATGAAGCACTTCTTGTTTACTACAATTACCTATATAGACAAATTGCAGGAGAGATGACAGATTGATACACAGAGCTGTAATTATTATTGATTTCTATCAAGAATGATGCTTCAGGAACTGAACATGCAAGAGCCCACTTAAGCTTTCTGTTACCTCAAGAAAAATCGGTACTCATAGGGATTTTTGGCTGATTCAGTAATTTTTTTTATTTATAAATTCTCTGGTGTCCTAAATATGCCAATCTTGTATCTGACAGTAAAAAGCTTTTTTTTTTTTTACAGTAAGCCCTCCGAGATAGTATAACACAAGACATTGTGGACAGATGGACAATGAACAAAGAAAGCTTTAAGTTATTTCTGGTCTGTGAGAGAACAACCAAACAGTTCTTCCAGAATGGAGTGATCAAAATACCAACACTTAAACTGCTGATACATTAGGAAGTCCAGAAGAATAGTAATTAGGTTTCTTGATGATCTATTTTCCTATTTCCTGCCAGCACAGAGGTAAAGCTGTACAGGCATATTTGCCAGATTTGTAATTAGTGGACTTGTATCCTGAAGTGTTTCAGACTTCCACATTTGCAGAAGTGATTGTGATTGCTTCAGTTTTGTTTCATAACTTCCCTCACTACTGTATTTTTTCTCCAGCTGTCTACCTCCAAATCCAACATATCCTTTCCTATTTTCCTCATAGTTTAAATTAGGGTCGTTAATTTTGCATTGGAAGCATACCCAGGACTTGATTTGAAACAAAATAAGGATTCTTATTCTGCATCCTTGACATAAATTTACTTCTTACTTAGGGATCAGCCACATGTACAATTTATTTGGCATTTAGCCCAACTGATGGGATCAGAAGCTTCTGGTGAAAGGAAGAAGGAGCAGCTGGGCACAGGGAAAGAGGTACAGAGCCTTCTCGAGGGAACATTCTGCCAACTGAGTTTTTATTTCATCAGCAGCTGATGTACTTTGAGAGCTCCTCACCTCCTCCACTGCGCTCAACTGTCTGTGCTCTGAGGGTGGAAGCTGCCAACAGGTAAAGTCAAAGAGCATAAATGTATTTATATGTAATAAAAAGGTAAAGTGGTACCAGACATTCATCCATTCTTCCTAAACCAAATGTAGTTGTAGGGATGTAATACACCTGCGATGACTGTCTGTAGTCTAGAAAGTTGAAGCCCAGGCTTATCAGAAAATAATGATCTTGAATAAGTCACCTTTTTCTCATATGGAAGTAGAGGGGTAGTAGGTAGTAGAGGGATTTTTTACCTAAAAGATCTGGTTTAGTTTAACCACAGTTACTAAACAACATGGAGGGAAAATCACTGTTTATATTTGACCTACTACATTTGATTTTTATTTTAACAAAAATTGTAATTCAATCAAATGCAACAATAGGAATTTTTATTTCCTTTTTATATACTATGTGTCACTAAATGTGCTGCTAACTTATGGCTTTTGTAATTATTTTAAAATATTATTTAGCATATTATTGCAAGTCCAAGTAGTATGTTTTAATCTGTATTTTGGCCATTGCCAAACTGAAAACGATCCACACCTGTACAAATGACACAAAAAAACATAATAACCTTCATAAGCTATAGTAGCCTGTCTACATATGTTTAAAATTGACTCTTACTGGCAGATAGAAGCACTTAAACCAGTAGGAATGGATCAAAAGTATAGATACTAAGTAAGCTTTCCTAGCAATGGACAAAATATTTTTGCATAGATATGAATTTTCAGATGTAATTATTCATCTCTGGGTCACTGTTTTGCCAGTGTTGCTGTACATGACTAACAGCTGTTGTTTTCCACCCAGGAGATGGCTGTATTTCAGTGGCTGGTAAAATGATACCTGTGCATGTATTCAGGGGCTGCTTTAAGATCCTTCCGTCTTAATGATGAGACTTTCCTGGATGGTTTTGTCTAAAGCACAACACTGGAGGAGTCTTCCATTTTAGATGATTTGAACTCTGCTAAATGTCTGCAGAGACACAACCCATATGTTCCATTCCAGACACCTCAGGTAGCACTAGTTGCCAACGTAGGAAGAGGAACAAAGAGGAAAAAAATGACTACATTATGACTGAGCTTTTGGAAAAGGCGAGCATGAAAGAAAGATGGCAAAGCTGGAATAAGGCTCCACTACAGTCCAGTTAGGCACCTCAAGACAGACATCTTAAATCTATTTCTCCATTTTAACTGGGGTTTTTTTGCTTTCAAGTGCTGCTTCATTTCCCGTTCCCAGCCCTGAAGCAAAATGAAAACCAAAATCAAAAGCACGAGTTAAACAAAGTCACAAAACTGAGCTAAAATCACACTACTTGCCAAGGCTTCTAAGCACGTCTGGGGAGTTAGTGCAGTTATTTTGTCGCGCCCTCGCCCACTGCAGCTGGACAGGCCAAATGCCACTGCCGGCCCCGGGACGTGAGTCAGCCCTCGGTGCCTGTTTGGGCTCACGGCGCCAACCTCCCTCTCAAATTCAAACAGCTCATCCGCACCCTGTGCCAAGCACTGCCCCTGAGCCCTGCTGAGTCCTTTCCGGGGTTTCCTTCCTCTTCGGCGGCTGCGACACCATCTTCCCTCCCGCCTGAGCCAGCCAGGGCTTTGACCCCGTTATCTGGGAACAAGGCTATGAAGAGACAGGAAACGGCCCCTTAGAGCACGTAGGGAGTTATCTCGACATCAGAGATGATTATCACAGCGGGTCGGTTTGTTCCTTAAAAGATGAATTAACTAGTTAAAAACAACGAAACCTCAGGGGAGGTGGTGTCTGTGTGCAAACCGCCTGGGGTCAGGGTGCTGGCACTCCTCAGATCTAGGAGCAGTGGAGAAGGGAGGGAGTCCGAAGCAGCTTTGGGTGCCCCGGGGCACCGCGGGGAAAGCCTGGGGCTGGGTGGCACCGAGGAGGGATGACGTGCCGAAGGATGAGAAGAAGATGGAGGGTTCCCCTCAGATGCCTTAAGGCCAAGGGCTGGGCAGTTTCTAGGGGGTGACCCGCGCCAAAGCGCCTCCGCAGCACCGAGGGAGTCCTGCCCTGTGAGGGGCTGCGGCAGGCGCGGACCCCCACCTCACTCACCGCACCGACCGGGGGTGCGCCGGAAAGGCTTGAGTGACTCTAGCGGAGAACTGGGGAAGGAAAGCTCTCTCTGCCCTGGACGCCAAGACGGAGCACCGGGACACGAACCCCCGACCCGGCCCTGCCACCTCCCTCCGCCCGGCCCCTGAGGCGGGCGCGGCCACGCGCTGCCGCCGCCGCCATGGCGCGTGCGCGGGGCGGTGTCTCGGAGCGTTCCCGCGGTCCGGCGCCGCCGCCATTTTGGTGCCAGGCTCGTGAGGGGAGGAACCCGCGGGAGGACGCGGCGCCCGGCGCTTCTGCCTCCCCCGTCCCGCCCCGAGCCACCCGAGCCGGCTCCGCTCGCCGCCTTCCCGGGCCGCCTGGCCGTGTTAGCCGCCGCTGCTCTTCGCCACCCGCCTGGCCGGGCCCGCCGCAGGCCTGAGAGAGGCGGGAAGGATGCCCTGCACACCCCGCCGCTGAGGGAGACTCAGGGGCCCTGCGCGCCGCGTCTGGCCAGCCCCACCCCAGCCGCTCCTCGGCCCTCCGCCTCCGGCGGCACGGAGCTTCCTTCTCCCTTATTTCCCTTTCCCTGGGTTTCCTCTCTCCTGGGCTGGGCACGAGCCGCTTGCCCCTCGCCCCCAGCCCGCTCCACCTCCCAGGCCTTTCTGCCCAGGCCTTCTCTTCTCCGGGTCTCTTCCTCCGCCTGGGCCTTCGGGCTCCTCACCTTCCTTCCTCCCCTCCCTTCCCCTTCCCCGCCCGGAGCCATGTCCTCCGCCGCTCGTTTCGATTCGTCGGACCGCTCCAGCTGGTACGTGGGCCCGGTGTCCCGGGCGGAGGCACAGACGCGGCTGCAAGGGCAGCGGCACGGGATGTTCCTGGTGCGGGACTCGTCCACCTGCCCGGGGGACTACGTCCTCTCGGTGTCCGAGAACTCCCGCGTCTCCCACTACATCATAAACTCCCTGCCCAACCGCCGCTTTAAGATCGGTGACCAGGAGTTCGAGCACCTGCCCGCCCTGCTGGAGTTCTACAAGATCCACTACCTGGACACCACCACCCTCATCGAGCCCGCGCCCAGGTGAGTGCCCGCTGTCCCCGCCCCACCCACCGCCACCTTTGCTCCAGGTGGCGCGAGGAGGTGAGACCTATAAAAGTGTCATAGTCCAACCGAGTAACTCCGGGAGCCTGGCACTGGGTGTAGATGCTCTGTATGCTAAGGAAACGTTTGTTTCTAACACTGGGCCTTCTTAACGCTCTGAATCTCGCTGACAATTAAAGTGTTGCTCTTTCAGTCGAATTATCCACATAATCCACGGTCCCTGTCCTGACACTGTGTGGAAAGGTACCATGTACTTCTACCACAGGCTGTAATTGCCTTATAAGAGGGTGTGGTCGTACCGAAGCACGTCACCCTTTTTGTGTTACCCTTTTCTTCTGGTATTGTCTCTCTGCTCCAAGGATGGTTGAGGATCTGGTTCACCAGCCTTCTCAGTGATTGAAGTACAGCCTCTGAGCTTAATTTGCTGTCTGTCCCTGCATCCACACTGATTACAATAGAACAGGCTTTTATGTGATTAGACTGCTTCACCCTGTTAAGTCAGCATTAATACATTCTAGGGCAGCATTTCCCAAACTTCTAGAGTGGCATTTCCATGCAAGAAAAACCCAAAGCCATTTATTTATCACAGTTTGGTTATTGCACTGTTCATCTATATCTGCATACACCAGACACTTCACTGAGAAATGCTGTTCTAGGAGGATGGGAAAATATGACTTGGCTATGAGCTCCTTCTTTGTCCTGTTCCCAGCATGGGACATACCTGCAACATGCATCAGTAAACTGCTTATCAAGAACCCTAGAACATGTTCCTTATTTTTAATTAATAAAGCCTTTCTCAGTATCTTATTTCAAAGCTTTTGGGCTAGAAAAGTAGTGACGTATTGAAAAAAATAAATTCAATTTGGTTCACTTCTGAATTCTGTATTTTAACACTTACTATATTTTGCAGATTAGCAAATTCTTAGGGAGGAGAATAACTTTTATAATCACAATTGAACCTTAGCATAGACCAGTACTTAGTAACAGTCAATAACTTGTCAAAAGTTGACAATAGCTTGTCAACTTGAAAAACTCAAGTGGTCAGAAGTCTTTCTGAAAAGCTGGCAGGTGATGGGCAGGATGTGACAGAAAGCACAAGCTTCAGGAACTTTTCAAGTTGCTGACAAGTCTTTTGAGTAGTGATTGTAGCTAGAGAGATGGGTAGGTGAAAAAAATTGCTTTCACCATGGCAGGAGTGCTTAAATGGAGCTGCCCAGTGTTATGTGCATGCTTAAAGTTGTGGACGGTTGGGAAGAAAAAAGTCTTATGCTGAAGCAGTCTCTATGCTCATTTCTGTTCTCCTTAACCTGGATACTCTTTTGCCTTTCTGCATGCAAAATCTTGTTTTTAGTCATTTATGGCCATGACTGACTTGGCTTTCTCAAAACACTTGAGAACTCAGAGCTGATTCCACTTGCTCACTTGGTATTTGTTAGGAGTCCTGTGTGAAATGTTCTGTGAACATTTTAGTACCTCCTTATTTTCAAGGTTTGGTTTCATATTGTTCTCTCAGCACAGAGACAGATGAGACCTCACCTGCTGTGAACTGACAGGCTTTTTAATAGAGCTACAAATGGGATCAACTAGGTGGTTTTCCTTAGCATGATTTTTGTTAAATCTCTTAGAAAAATCAATGATGTGGTTGATGGTTTGAAATTCTGTTCAAAGGAGACTTCCTGCTGCAAGAGGGAGGATGAGAGGTAGCATTTCCGGAATTTTTAAAAATTTATTTTTAGTTTTATCTAGTGGACTAGATTTAGAATAGGGATGGCTAGGTATGTGCTTCAGAACTGTTATGCTAATTCTTATTTCTCTGGCATTTTCATGGGAACATTGCTCTCAGATGCTTGTGCTTTTGAAAGCTGTTAATTCTTTTAATTTCATAAAGTACAGCCTGGAAGTAGTAAGTAAAGTCACAAAGTAAAGTTCTGCAGTAGCAATTTGTTGTATAGAGCCATACAGTACTTCTAGATCTCGGATATGACATTTTGAACTTTTAAAACAGTAGAAAATGGGCCATTTAAAACTTTCTTTTTGTTTTGTGTCTCTAATAGTGAGCTCTGACCATCACTGCAGATGTTCCTGAGCTATTGCTTATGCAGAGCAATTGCTCCCTGAAGGGTTCCCTCTCTGCCCTTGCTTTGGCTGCAGCAGGTTGTCTGAAACATGGAATATCTTTCTCTTCAGGGCTTCTGGTATATCTTGCAAAAATCATAGGAATTTGATTTCCACTGTATTTTGCAAGTAGCAAAAGAGAATTGAAGTAGGTTAATGACATGCATTCTTGCTATCATAGCTTAGATAATAAGTATCTGCTGTGGCCTATATCCATTAAGATTTCTGACAGCTGCTTTGAATAAAATGTATAACATTTATGATGAAAATAGAGTGCAGTGAAAGCATTCTCATTTGATGGACAATCATATATTATCACAGACAACAAAGTGACTGTATTTGACACATGATGGACATTGTAATAAGCAATTACAAAAATAAATGAAAGATAGTATTATGGTTAATAAGGAATATTTCTAGAAGGCTAGTTTGTTTTTTTTTTACTCCCTTATCAGTGGATGCAAGTATTTCATACTGTCTTTTATGAAGATGTCGTACCATCTTACTTTTGTTCCCTTTTTCCACTATGGTGCCTCAAGTCCAGCATTTAGTTACTGAATTCTTTAGAAGTGGATGCTGAAGTTAAAAACAAACTGAAATTATTTGGGTGATTAGGTGAGGGGGTATGCTCTTGAAGAGATTCACAGCTACATTTTTATGTATTGCCCTTCCACCCCAGTCACCCATATAGTCTTAATTTGGTTTTCTGTATCATTACTCTCATAACTCAACCTATAGAATTAATTTGACTCTAAGATCCTCACAACAATCCAAAACGAGTGGATGAAGATTTTGCATTATTTGTCCCAATTTTCTACATCCATGCTAGATTTTTAATGGGTTTCTGGAGAAGTTAATTTGGGTATTTAAGTAATTATTTGAGAACATGAGTTACTCATTAAATACCTCGCAGTGCTACCAAGCCAATACTTTCATTACAAATCCAAATAAGTAGTTCTCCTCTAATTGATGATTGTACTGTAAAACTGGTACTTAGCTTTGTTAGTGGAAATACAAACCAATAGCTCTTGCTTTTACCAAATCTTTAGGTATCCAAGTCCACCGATGGGATCTGGATCTGCCCCTCCTATGTCCACTGCAGAAGAAAATGTGGAGTATGTTCGGACTCTCTATGACTTTCCTGGGAACGATGCCGAGGATCTTCCATTTAAAAAGGGCGAGATACTGGTAATTGTAGAGAAGCCAGAAGAACAGTGGTGGAGCGCCAGAAACAAGGATGGTCGGATTGGGATGATTCCTGTTCCTTATGTAGAAAAGCTAGTCAGATCTTCTCTTGGAAAGCATGGCAACAGGAATTCCAACAGTTACGGTATTCCAGAACCTGCCCACGCTTATGCTCAGCCTCAAACCGCAAGTCCCCTTCCCTCAGTACCCAGTACACCTGGAGCAGTGATCAATCCTCTGCCATCAACACAGAATGGACCAGTCTATGCCAAAGCTATCCAAAAGAGAGTACCCTGTGCTTACGACAAGACTGCGCTGGCATTAGAGGTAAGTTTTTCCTCAAGTCTTGGAGTTTTCAATTGCCCTGTAAAAGAAGAAACTAAAAATTGTTATGATGAAGTTGTGGATGACTTCATATGGGGTTTGCTTATTTATGTTGAGAGACTGAGAAGTTAGGTTACATTGTGAAGAAACATCCACAAAAATTGCTTCATCTATACCACTTCCTTTGAGAAAAGTGACCTAGTAAGTAACTTGAGGACCTGTATTTTCCCTCCTTTCTTGCATATTCAACTATGCAAACATTACAAGGGTAGCAGAGCGTGCACATGCTGCTGTGGAAGTGAGTACTAGTGAGAGGATGACTTTGCTTTTCCACCTAGTCTTGGGGAAGGAAGGAGATGTTTCACCAACAGTAGCATCCTTCAGAGAAAGGTAAGGATTGCTGGCTGATGCACATAGTGTTTCTGATCCTCAGCTGTGAGATGCACTTGAAGATCTGGTGCTGAGAGCTGGAATCTGGACAGAATGTAGTTTAAAAATGTCTTACCTGGAAAAAGTGAAATTTGAGTGTACTGCAGTACTTCAAGGAGCAAATGCAAGGAAGCAAGCAAGCATAGAAAGCAACAACATTTTTGCAAGTAAAATAATGGTGGGTTTAAAATTACTCTTGAACTTTTCCTGTTGTTTTTTTTCAATTACTTTGCAAGCTAAAGCTGTTACCTATGGCTGATACTTTTGACTGAAATTTGGAAGGTTATATTTGTGACTTCCCATTATTCATAATACTCACCCTAATTGTTTTACTCCTGTATTTGTAAAACAGGTGATTACTCTTACTGAGTTAAAAGTTAAATATGTTTTATCACTGGATTTTTTTTTGTCTTATGAAATCTGGCAGCTTGTTATTTGTGAACAGTGCGTGAAAATTATCATAGAACAAAGTATAAATTTACTGCCAACTGCACTGTACAGAAGATTCCTGCCAAAACTACTCATGCTTCTGAAAGCAAAGCAAGGCAAGCGATTGATTTTGTTATGTTATCAATGTGTCATGGAATTACTTCAGGGAACTTGCATTGCTGCAGGGTAGCAGAACCACTTGGAAGGTTGGCCCTCAAAAATAGACTTTTCTGACTTGCGCTTTAAGTGATGTAGTTAACCCCATCAGTTTAGCTACTCTAGGATACCAGTAGGATCTGGTCAACACTTTGATTTGAACCTTCAAATTACTGAAGTTTTTTTTGAGAGATTCTTCTCATCCACTGGTCACTTACTGCCTCATGTTTTTTTGTCTCTCAACACTGGCATATTTTGTCTTCCCATGCAGTCTGTTTTCTTTGCAAATACACCTTATCCATGCTGTGGCTTCTCGAGAGGCTTCAGAAGCAGAATTCTGGGAACTGATCTACATTTTCATTGACATCAGTGATTACAGCTTCTCCATATCTCTCCATGCACAGGGAACTTTAGCAACCTCATTATAGCAATATTTTTTTTGGTCACATGAGCTATTCTTAAAGAAAAATTAGTTCAGCTTCTTTTCATATTTTTCCTTCAGGTTGCCAAACACCTGCAGGACCCTGTATTTAATCCCAGCCTTGTAAGGGCTCTACACATCACTAAATAATCTGAACCATTTGAAACTTCTGTTTTGTAAAACCACTGAAAGTTAGACAAATAACAGGTTATGGGAATGTTTTGAGGAAGGAAGTTAATGGTGTTTTTTCATAAAAATAGTACAGGACAGTGCTCCACCTTATTATAGATGTATTCTAAATGGCAGTTCAGCTGGTCCAGATAGAACACCTTGGTAGTGTAATTACATGGTTGCTGGTTGTGCAATCTCATTTAAACTGATAAAGCAATATGAAAATAAAATATTTGTTTGCTGGCTCTAGCCTTGTGTGGTCAGCACACAGACAGTACTTAAAAGGAAGAGAATACCATCTGGAGTAAATAAAGCTATTGCATAGTAATCTGCTCGACTTCCTTTTAAGTGGAGGGATGTCATTCTTCTTGGTTCAGCTTGAAAATGGGACAAGCTCCCTGCTTACAAATCCAGTTTTTCTGTTGTACACTATTGTTTACATAAGCTGACAGAATTTTTCTTTGAGAAAAGGTAAAAATTTGTAGCCTGTTAAAGAGAAGTTTGTTTTGTAAGCAAGGTATAATTTTTTTAATTTCTCACATGAAAAATGTAAACCACGTAACTATTCTACAGAAATCTTAATCAAGATCTGTTTGGTTGGATAAAGATGGAGGGTTCAACTTTTGAATAGCATTTAAAGTATGACAGTTTAAGAGCAACTACAATGTTATTTCTATATACTAGTTAATGGGGCATTTATTATTGCTGGGATAAATTTATTTAGCATTCTATAGAATCACTGAATCGTTTGGGTTGGAAGAGACCTTAAAACTCATCTTGTTCCACTCCCTGGCATGGGCAGGGACTCCTTCCACTAGACCAGGTTGCTTCAAGCCCCATCCAACCTGGCTTTGAACACTTCCAGGGATGGGGAGATCACAACCTCTCTGGGTAACAATATTGGTATTACTGAAGCTACTAATGTGTAAATGTTGACTCTATCCTACTGTCTTATATACTCTACTTTTATTCTCTAAAATAAAAAATTAAATGACAATCTGTTTGTAGGCTAAAATGGTAGTTGTAAGTACAGATACTATCTCAAAGCTTACAGCTGGTGGTACATGTCATTTTGTGCATCTCCCTGCACCAGGGAGCAATTAGTAAAGCCTAAAATAAATTACATGTATTTCTAAGATTTACATATGCTCTTGTCAGTTCAGTTAGTTACTTTGTCAGTTTAGATTTAATGTTTTTAATTAAATGATTGAAGTCTGTAGTTTCTCACTACAACTAACTTGATTACTGTGTAGAATTTTCATGGATACTGCATTTAAAAAAATAAAAGAAACCACCAAGCAACCAAACCACAAAATTAAAAAAAAAAACCCCAAACCCAATCCCACAACCGAAAAGCTCAACAGCCAGCAACCCAGATCTGTTACTTTACTTGTGTACTTTTAGCCAAGAAGCTATTTCCTTCCTTTCTCGAGCTGTAGAGGAAGGAATATGAAGGACAGGGATACAGTGTCCTGTGCTTCTTGGGACTAAAACTCTACAGGGTTATGCACTGCTATTCTTCAATCCTGCCTTACTGTGGGAAAACTAGGAGGGCAATCCTGTTGTAAAAGGTCATACTTGAAGAAGGTGATGAATTTTCTAAGAGCAGAGACTCTCTGGGACTGTTACTGTCACACAGATCAGCAAAGTCCACCTGAAAGTTTCTCAGCATTTAATAATTAGCAGTATGCTAATGAAACCTTTCTTCAAACTGACAAGCTCTAACCAGGACATGAACAACAAATTCCCTATTCACTTATAAAATGGAATGAAATGGGATGAGGAACCTGAAAATGGGAGATCAGCAGCAGCCACCAGACTTCTGCCTGTCGTGTTTAAAAAATAATTCTTAAATATATTGCCAGTGCTCTAATAAGTGTCATAGGCAGTTTTGAAGGCAGTAGTAGTCCTAGAGTTCATCGCCAGACTTGACAGTGTTACGGAATCAGAGATTTTAATTTTTTTTTAAACAAGAATTGCACTATATTTTTTGAAGTTTTTATACTAGTGATGGCTTTTTATAGATGTGCCAGCATTATAGTGTTAAGAAGTTTATCTTTTTGTGATGTAGCAATCATACACATTTGTGTTTGCAATAGTACAGAGTTAAGCTGTCACCGAAATGTTTTGGTGAAATAAATATCCATCCACCATAATTATATAACTGACTTACAGTATTTCTCTTGAGCTTGTTGCAATTAGGTTACAGTTAACTTTTTCCCTCTTCAAAGGAAAGTTGAGACAAGTAGGCCAAAATGTGCTAGTAGTAGAACTTTCTTAATTAGGAAATTAGGCTACTTCTTTCAGTAGACAACAAGCATTGTGTTTTTCTTAAGCCAAGGAAACTTAGCCTTGCTGTGTTAAACATTAAAATGCATCTAACCTGCAAAGTCTGGATTTTAAGCAAAGTATTGATCCTATGCTTGTGTAGTGTGAATTGTTGATTGGGAAACTTGAGTTGCTGTTAACTATTGAATTGAAAGTAAACTCTCCAAATTCTGTACAATCACGACAGTGGCTTAATCCGAGGGAGACAGGCTACCACCATGTAATGAAAAGCAGCACTTTTTTTTTGATGCTGCAACTCCTACTCTGACAATTTTCCTGGCTCTTGGTGAAATGCGAAGTTCTTTTATTTTACTCTGTTCCTAGGTAAGGCCAGATTAATTGCATCTAGAACTTCCACATTTCTATGTTGCCCTTGGACTGCCCTGCATGTCTCAAGAATGGTTGAAGTTTTTCCTCTGAATTAAAGCACCAGCTCCTTCAGTGTCCCTTTCTCCTCTTTGTGAGTGGCTGAACTCTGCCTCTTTTGTGTAGCTCCTCACCTTGGGGACAGTGGGATATCAGGTAGTTTCTTACTGTTTATTCTTCTCCACAGACAGGCAGCTGGCCTGAACAAGTATTGTTGGTTTTGGTGCTACTGTTACCAAAGGTGGTGAGCTGTAACAGTAATTAGGATAATGGCTGACATTCAAGACCCTGTAGATTCCAGAGAGGAATGATTTGTATAGTATTGACCCAGTGAGCTAAAATAATGATTTAGGGTTTTAATGCGTTTTTATCTCCTTAAACTTATATTACATACAATTGTTGGAATAGCTGTAAAGCTTAGTGAATTGGTTGACTAAAATGGCTTGCAGGAAACTTCTTGCAGAGTATGAATCAGCTTCAAATGGAAGACAGGTATGGAAGAGTTTAGAGTGAATGAAGTAACCTTTCTGACTGGCATGTTCCACAGCCTGTGTTTCCCCAGGGCTTTGAATTCGTGCTCTAACAAGGCCATAATGAAAGATGCTATCTAAAATAGGTTTTGATTTTTATCATTTGGGTGTAACCAAGTGGCTGCATTTCAGAAGTATTACTCATTTCAGTGATACTTCCATCCAGCGGTGCTGGTGTGATTTACAGCTGAATGACCTTATCTGAGAGATGCTGAGTCTAAGTATTATCCTCATTTATAGATAAGGGCCATTAGCTGTCCAGAGTCATACAGGAAGTTTGTGGCAGAGATGAGAATAGAATCAGGTCTCCTGACTCTGTCCTGTGGCTAATCATAAGACAATCCCTCTGACTGGCTTAAAACATTCTCTGAAAAAAATAGTGTGTATTAAATAATGTTTGTGGAAGGTTGCACCTCAGCTGACCATATTATAGATGCTTTAAAAGGAATTTACCAAATAATGCTTTTACTTAATTCTTGGGAGAAAAATACATAGAGGGACTAGTTGACCAGATTTTTCTAGACATTTTCAAAATTAAGGTTTTGAACATAAGATCCCTGAGTTACTCTATCATGAAATCAAGGCTCCTGCACCAAAAATCTCATTTCAACATGCTGTTTCATTTAGTCTTCTCAGAGAAGCTGCATTTTTAAAATAATACAGCAAAAGAGGATATTCAGAAGCTTTAATTAAAAAAGGAAAAAAGCCCTCTTATAAATAATACAAAGTTATTGCAAATTAATTTACTATACCAGTGGTTCCCAGCATATGGGAGCATTTCTTGAGTAGCTTTTGTCAGTCAGCTCTCTTCAGTGGCAGATGCTGGTGTGTGGCAGCTTTGCCCACCCAGCAGCCTAAAGGACATTTCACATCATTACTCTACAGGGCAGTTCGTTGCAATGCAATAAGAGACATACTGTAAATATTTTTTTCACTCAGATGAAGCAAGACTTCCAAACCTATTTATATTGTGAAATCATTGAGAGCCAAATTGAATATCTTCTTCTAGAGCTTCAAAATGAATAATGGATTGATCTCTACAGCACATGAACAGAATTACATTGTCAGACTCTCAGAAAATGCAGGTCCATGTTTTTGATTCAAAAGATTATTTTTAAGATTATACGGTTTGAAAGTGGATTGGGTTTGTGGTGTGAAAATGCAATTCCTTACTAGCTTTAAATAGTTATGATGTTGGCTGCATCTTCTTCAGTTTGGGTATAGAACTTGGAACTTAGATGTGTCTTCATGGGTTATTTAAATGTAGCAATGTAACACTGAGTATTTATAGATGTTATCAGCCTTTTCCTAAAGAGACATTTGCTAGGTTCCTGTTTAGGTCATCTTGTTACTATTTAAAGCTTTCTTGAGTGAGAAGTCTGACAAATTGTGCTTTTTAGCAAATATACAATTAAAGCATGCTGCAGCAGGCCCTGGAGAGATGAAAACTAGTTGGGTTAATGCTGTGTATCGTGGGCAGTGTTGAACTACTTAATTCTATATGCTGGCTTCATGTTTGAGTTTAGGAACAGCAAAAATAAAAATGTCCATTTAAGAAAGTAATATGGTCTCAATTATATCCCAAGAACTTATGGGAGTTCAGAGGGTTTTCTCCTCTCTCAAAAGCACAAGATTACAATTGTTCCAAGTGTGACAGTCTCAAATATGGGGGACAGAGGGGACACAGACAACCCAAGTAGTGGAGCAGAGCAACACATTTTGCTTAAATGTCTAATTTCATTGTAATATGCAACATAAAGCTTAAATCTCTAAAAATAGTTTCAAAGTTTGACAAATTTTATTTTAAGAGATTTAACATGGACTGATTGACTGCCAAGGAGCTTATTATAGTGTCTTAAATTTCACGTAAAGATTCTTGCTTCTGAGTGATCTCCAAAAAATACCTATTACAGTGCTGGTAACTGGTTTAAATGGGCTTCAGATCATCTAGTGACATGCACATTGTTTTGTAAACTTGGGGGTTTTTTCTTTAACATGAAATATACAGGTCTTACCTGAAAAATTTTAAGGATGTTGGCCACAAGATTATCAGTATCTCTGTTCTGAATTTTAATACTAACAATTTGTCTACATTATCTAAATATACATACTGTATCAGAATTAAAGTCTATTTTTTCCTTAAAAAGAAGATTAAAGCTAGTTTCTTTTGAAGTTCACAGTAGTAGTTTGGTAACTGAGAGTCAACTACAAACACCTTGGACCTAGTTTGGGAAAGAAACTTATGAACTGTTGGCCATTGGTCATAGGCTGGTTCTGCTTCTTGTGAAATTAGTTGTTAGCTGCTAATGACACTTTTCTGATATTTACTAGAGTTACCACATAGAGTCGAATAAGTAAACAGGAAGGGAGGGGGAAAGTTAGAGAGCTGCTGTAACAGACCACGTGTTCAGCTCTCCTGAAGTATTTCAGGGAGAATGAGTATTTAGCTTGTCTTAAATGCTTCTTGTCAATTTGGGTATTTTTGCTTCGTAAATTGTCCTAATCCAAATTAAATACAGGTGTTGAACAATAAGAGTATAACTTATCATCATTTGAGCTGTTGTTTCTTTCTTGATCATAGTTTAGACTTTTCTCATTTTTCACTGCCAGGATAGGAAGAGACAGAGTTATGGTAGGAAAGGCCTGACATGTCATCATTCCTGTTTCAAATGCTTTTGCAGGAAGTAGAGGTGAAAACCACAAATAAAGATAGAAACTGTACATCTGCTACTAAAAAAAAAAAAAATTTTGAGATTGCTTTCCCCCACTTTGGAAGCATACCATTATTTTAGAAACTACTGAAGGTTCTTAGACTGTGATCATCAGAGCTAGAACTCAGAGTAATGGTTTCTTTGCCTTAGGAATCTCTCTTTGAAAAACTAAATTTAAGTCGGCTGATGGTAAAAGCAGTACCAGTACTGTGCTCTTTTGAAAGGATGTTGTGACTCATCGCTGATAGTAGCTTTAGTGATGTTAATTTGTATCTAAGCTAACGATACTGTTGCATGAAGCTGTAAGCTTTCCTATAGGAAGAGCTGTAGTTCAGTAATCTTTGTAAATATATTTGTAATTAAGGGTCTGACAAAGAGCAGAGACAACATCATGACGTTTAGCAACAAAGTGTTGGTAGTATTGTAGTAAAGTGAAAGTAACTCTTCAACTGAACCTTACGCCAAGAAGAGGGCAAGATTTCTTTCCCTGTGATGGGCTTGTATGTGGTGGTGTTCTTAGTTTGATTTGTATCTGTATCAGAGGTGAGATTTCCATGCGTGGTAACTTTTTTTTCCTAATCACGCAGGTTGGAGATATTGTGAAGGTCACAAGGATGAACATAAACGGTCAGTGGGAAGGAGAAGTCAACGGTCGAAAAGGGCTCTTCCCTTTCACACATGTCAAAATATTTGACCCTCAGAACCCAGATGAGAACGAATGACTCCCTCTGCCCGATTTACACTGCTGCTTCATTTTCCTGGCTATCATTAGCATTGTTTGAGGTGGGATGATGACTTAATGGCACATTGCTAGCATTGCCCATTTTCCAGCTTGCTGCAGTTTGACGGTTCTTTTAATATACATTTGGAATACATACAACTGAAGTCACTGCCTGACCTTCATACCATAGTTGTGTCATCCAGAATTTAGTTTCACTTTTAAAACTTTATTGGGCCTTAAGCTGGAGAAGACTGAACCGGAATATAATAGAGAGGTATGGGAAGAAAATCTTTCCTGTTGAGACTTCCATGGACTTTTTCTGGTTTCCTCAGTAGGAAGAGCCCTAATCTTAGATCAAACATGCAACTTGTGCATTACTGTCCAACAAAAAGCAACAACAAAAATGCAATTTTAGGACTGAAGAAGATTTAGTTTTAAAACGACCTGTCCTAAGGTAGTACATTTTAAATGATGGTCTCTTTAAAGGACAATAATTGGAGCTTATGTATTCTAAGCAGTTGTATTAGACGCTGCTCTTTTCTGTTAACTTTTAAGCTTGTTGTTGACCTTCCTGAAACAGTGTGTGTAAAATGCAAATAACCATTGATTGAGCTGCATCGAAGCTGAGGCATTTATTTATAAGGAAACTTAGGAGGGATTGATACTTGTAACCTGGTTTTGACATATTTAATGCATTTCTGTTGATTTTTACAAGCACTAACTGTAGAAAGTGAGCTTTAAGGGAAACACTTTGGCCTGATCTACATACAGCTCTTCTGCAGTGTTGAAAGTGTAGTTTTACTAGTATAGAAGTGCTTGTCACCAAGCTGTTCCTTGGTAGACAGCTAGATCAGATTGCCATGGTAAGGAGAGGTAGGACTGGGACAGAATAACTTGGTAAATACTGATTAAATCCTCTTATTTAAACATTTAAAGACCTTTTATATCCATTTCTCTGCAGGCTCCCTGCTCTCTCCAGAGTTTCCTAGCTATGCCAGCCCCAGCTCATCAAAAACTCCTTTTCAAACACAGTACCTTTTTACTAGGGTGTTGCTGTACTTCTCTTCCAGAGCTGCTTTCATCTTTTTTTTCCCTCCTTTTTCCTTGCTTGTATTCCAAGTCCTCTGCATGCTGGCATCTTTTTTTTACCCTTCCAAAAAGCATTGCCTCTGGTTTATATATGCCCCAGTCCCTCCCTCTCCCAGCATCCTCTCGAAAATGGTTAATTGGAGTCAGCTGGCTGGGTTTCCCCATGTTATAAGTTAATGCTCAGGCTGGAGGAGGCCACAGAGGTGTCTGTTACCAGTACAGCTCCTTCCCTATTTCTGTACCTGAGCTGTCCTGCTGTAACTGTGCTACAGTAGGGAACACATGGCTGCAGCTGGGTGAGTGCAGTTCATGCCATGCAGGTGCTCATCCTGAGCCTGGGTGCAGGATATGGAAGCATAGGTACAGTGGAATTCTGTGCCACCTTCTTCAAATGTGTGTTGTAGGTGAACTGGAATGCTCTTTTTAAAATGATGGAACACTGAATTAACAGAATACATGTCTGCAGAGATACAACTACAAAACCTCCCTGTTCAGCCAGCCTGGTTAAGGCAGATGTCCGATGTGGAAGCTGGCACGAAAACAGCAGCCCCCATTTTTCAACTTGGGAAGGCTGTCGGTTGTAGCAAAATGAGAAACTTCAAACACCTGCAGAATGTCATCAGTTCTTATAAATGTCTAATGATATAAACATTGTCTTAAGTTCCAGCATGTTTTCTCGTTGATTTGTGTTACTTGATCCTAATAAAAGCACGTTGTTCTTAGTTCATGTGGAAGTGCCATGAGATCCTCAGTTGGAAGGCACTGAAGAACTGCAAAAATGGCATTTGCAACCAGACATTCAAACTGCTGGGTTTTAAAGAAGTCTCTCCGTTCATCTATTAGCTGTTTTCTGTAGTATTGATCAAGTGGCTGACAGTCTAGAAGTTCTTGTAGAGCATTTTACTACCAAATTAACTGTGAAGTAGAGTAGCATTGACTGAAGTGTTTGGTGCTGTAATTCTTGACAATAGGCATTGACATTTTGTCTTGCAAAGAAAAGCTATGCAGTTCTCTAAAGAAGGTCATGCTTTTCCTGTGCCCCAACAATACCCACACGTTTACTACAGATTGTACTACTGAAAGTCATCTTTTGAATACAAACTGCACTAATCTCAGTCTGCTGCAGAGAAATCTTATTTCAGGCCTGACCTAGTTACAGGCAGCTCTTCGGAAGACTGATTGTAGAATTCTTCCTTTGCGCGGTAAATAAATACTGTGAGATTTGAGATCTTGAACATAACTTTTAACCTGATTTTTTTTCACTGAAATAAACATCTTGACCCATCCCCTCATTGAATAAGGTGTACGCTTTGAACACAGACATTGTTTTAGGTTTAATTATGTTCTGATACTGCAGAAAAGCAAAATATTTTACTTTCAAAACTATGCAAAATTTGTGTGTAGTGGCATCTGATGCAAAGATAAGAATTCTTAAATTTCTGTGAATCTGGTTTTAGGCCACGAATGAACAGTGTTTCTCTGAGTAGCAGTGGTGTGGTTCAGGTATGTAAAATGTGGTTTCAATGTAGCATACTGACCAGCCTAAGCTGATTGTAACCTTGCTTCAAAATGTGTCTTGGCTATTTTACTATGAGACAAGTATTTTCATATAAAGACTGCATTGGATCAGTGTGTGTTTCTCTTTGAAGGACTCTGGATTCTCAATTGCTTGTCGCTTGCTTACACGTGTGCTGTAGTTTTTGAAGCCTCTTTTTGAGTGATAACCTATCAGTGTAAATGTTTTGGGCGTGTAAGGGAACCTTATGAAGCATGAGAGCCTACAAGTGATGGCTTCAATCTATGCACCATTAAAGTTGTCCTTGCTTTGGAACTAGGAGCTGGTGTCATGACCTGGTGCCACAGTGGTTAACTGTCACGAAAGGTTCAGTGCTTGGCTTCCTCCTGCTGTGTACATGTGTATATAGATGTTGAAGCCTCTGACCAGTCTGAAAGTTTAAATGAAAACTGTTTTAATCAGTGTCCATCACTGGATAAGCGCTAATTTAATTCATGATTGTTTACAAATTGGGAAAAAATAAACAAAAGGGAATATCCTGTTTGGGTTGAGGCTCTGAAGAGCCTGAGCATTATTTTTGTAAAGGGAAAAACAGCATTCTTTGTGCCATTTCATGTGCCTGTAAAGTAATTTTTTATATTGTATTAACATCCTGGGAATGAGTGGGCTGCCTTTGTTTTCTAGTCCAGTTTTCAAGCATTTTCCTCAATACCTGCATTTGAAAGTGAGACCTGCCTAAAAGACTGCCTTTTGGGACCAGTGAGAGTGTTCCTGTTTAGTTGTCATTTTCTGTTTATTTGTGTTAAAGTGTATTTTGGGACAAGGATACAATTATTGCAGTGGGAAAGGTGGCCTTGTATTTGAGACAGTCTTCACTGTGTAAACTTTTAAACACAATATGTAATTTAAAGACCATGATCTTCAGGCAATAATATTAAATGTAAGCTTTTAAAATTTATTTTGGGGATCATAGCTTGTTTTATTTTTTGTGCTATAAGATTAACAGTATTAAATGAATTATATTCTTAGAATATATGGAGTGTCTTTTCTTAAGATTAGTGCCTTTTTAATTTCTTACTCCACTTAATTCATAGAACTGGTCCCAACATCAAGCCACTGTGTTTTTTCCCCAACGCCCTGTTTGTACAGTCTAAATAAAACTTGCCTCAACTTACAGTATTATTTGTTGTCTTTAGTCTTAAAACATTGACGATAACAGCAGAGTGTTTAAGCCCTTACTCTGGCATTACAATGCCCTGTTTTGTGGGTGAACAGAGTGAGCCAACTGAAGTTTTCCAGAATCAAAGGAAGAATTAAGCAGGAGAAACCACTGTTGCCAGGCTGAATGATACTCTCCTGTTCCATCCTCGTGCCTCTTCTCAGACCATACTGCTGGGCTCTGGAGGTTCACCTGAAAAAGATGCATCTCTGGTTATACAGATGATCACTGTCTCCTCCACCCTCACGCCCGACACGTCCGTGCTCTTCCTGCTCTTCCTCCCGTGTATTTAATGTGCTCTTTGGCCGAGGCTTTTAAGGGCCTCTGGAAACCGTGACCTTCGTTTACTGTGATCCCTTGACTGTGCTTGTAACAATGACTGGTTTATGCAACGGTTTGAATTTAACTTGCTAGTGGTTGAGTCAATAAGGTGTAACCCGTGCAGGCACTGGAGGGCAGAGTGCCTGGGGCTCTGGCCCCTGCCGAGAGGTGCCGGTGTAACACACCAGGAACGTCTGCCTTTGGAAGTCAGAACCCACATCCTGCTCGTCTTTTGCCTTTTTAGTCAATCCAGATCAATAGCAGCGCTAACTAAACTTGCGGGGTTTTTTTCAGTTAAATCATTAACAAGGTGTTGACGCTTGAGATGGTCCTGTACAGAAGGAAAACTTCAGAAGAACACTCAGCTGCTGCAAAGGAGAAGCCTACAAAGCTTGCATTGGTTCCCTGGACTCTGTAGGTATGGTGACAGCCTCATGCTTGTCTTCTCTGGAGTACAGATTTCCATGTGATGTTAATAAACATTCATAGCCAACTCTGCATAGTGTCTTATCATCAAATAGTCTCATTGGGCACATTATATTTTGGAGAAAACCAGTTGTGTTTTAAAGACACAAGAATAGGTCAGGTACATACAGTGAGCTTGGTAATCCTGTTCAGGCTAAAAGGCAAAATGTCAAAGGTAACGAGAAACAAACAGTAAATCAAGCTGGGTGTATTTGTCTTACCTGCATCCAGGTTTTCACCTGTGCAAACCTCAAGTAGTAAAAGGTTTTATTTCTAAATCAGTGCCATGACAAACACCCTTTAAGACACACTCAGAAGTGTGTCTATTGGAGCTTACACTAATACGAAATACACCCAAACAAAACACAGACACAGCAGAATACAGTTCCTTGTAAGTTCTACATGATTTTCCATAGTGTGGATTGTGCACATATGAAAGCTCTTCAGGTCCACACTCACCAGCAGGGGTGGCTCACCTTGGAGCAGCTGTAGTGATTTCTGTCCCCTACATTGTCCCCTTTGCCTTTTTTTTAGAGGACAGGTCAGCCTCTCCCTTAGCAGCTGTTGAACCACCAGTCACAGCTCAGCAGGGAAAGGTAAAGCAGTTCCAGCCTCAGGAAACCTCTGTGCCCCGAGCTGCAAAGCAGCAGTGGCTGTGCAAACAGCTGAGCCCTGCTGCAGCAGGGCTGCGTGTCCAGCCTGGCAGCAGGGACAGAAACCATCACAGCTGTCCCAGAGCGAGCCTCCTGCTCCCAAATCCAAGCCCTAAGAGCTTGCTAGAGCCGATCATTGTGACTCATTAATGCAGACTGTTGTGTGCCCACCTTGAGTCAGGCTATCCATGCACTGCTCCAGCTGCCCACCCTCCCTGGGAGCAGCCTGGGAACCTGGTGCCCACCACTGTGACTCAGCCCATCTGCTTCACAGGGGCCCTGCTCCAGGCTGGCACAACCTTGGGAGCTAAAAGCTGAGCTACCCCTGCTCCATGGTGTGACTGTGCTCACCGGGGCTGGCAGCCCCTTGGTGCAGCCTCACCTGTGGAAGATCCATCCCACTGCTTCAGAGGCAGGCAGGGGAGTGAGGGACTACAGGAAATTAAGGCAGTGCTCCCCTCAGTTAACCTTCCCAGCACCTGCTTGCTTCATTCCAGGCATTTTGTAACCAGAACCCTCCCTGCACGAGTTATTAGTCTAACCCGCCGCTGGCACACCAGACAATTGGGATCAGAGCTAAATCTGGGGTATCCTCAGGGAACTGGCTCCTGCTTTGTACGTCCTGGCTGGTCCAACAAGGGCAGCTGAAAGTCAGCGCTGAAAAATCCATCACTTGCATTTGGTCTAGAAATTCATCACTAAAGCACAAGGGAAAGCTTGTATCCCAAGGGATTGTTAACCCCACTCCACTGCACTGATTCCCAGTCTGTGCTATCCAGTGAATCCTCTCCACACCCTGGGGCAAGAGCGGCTGTCACTGGGCTGTCAGAGGGCTGCAGGGGCAGAAGGGCAGTGCTGGACATGCTGCTTTGCCTTCCCCCAGGTGACCCTGCACCCAAAATCCAACCGATTCAGGGGGAGTGGCGAGCCCAAGGAGAGAAGGCTGTTTTGAACAGACAGAAGGGACTGACATAAGTGAACAACAGGAGCTGGTTTGAAACTCTTGGCACTCAACTCCTGTTCAGCCCACCGCCACTCGGCAGCCAAGCCAGAGACCCCCAGGGATGCTCCTGATACAAGTGACAAACCCAGCTAGGCCTTAGAGTGCACTATTGCTGTGCTTAATTGGTCATAAAAAATATTAAAAAATCAAACTTGGCCATTTTTCATGACTGGGAAGTAATGGCCCTGTATATTTCTAGACTTGATTCCCACAGTTTTTTAATGTATTAATTTACTTTACTACTTTGATCTGGATTATGAGGTAGATGAGGGGCTCTCATGGGGACTTCTACATGCTGAATCCATTTCTGTACTGTTAGACCATCTCTTGTTTTCCCCTCTTCTAGCGACCAGTGATACAACTAATCCACTGACCTTGAAGAGAAACAGCTTTTCTCTTTCCAGGTATCGCAGCTGGTGCTTGGCTCCGAGTCTGCAGTGCCGATGGATACACAGCTCTGGGCTGGATTCCTGCTGAGCAGCAGCCTCACGCTCTGCACGGCACAAAGGAAATGCAACTCATCAGGCTTGGCCTTCCTCGTGTAAGGAAGAGCCATATCCCACACAGATGGAACACCTCTCGCTGTGCCCGACTACCTGGAATAGCTGTGCCTACTCGGCACTTTGGAGAACTAGATCTAAAATTAACAAAGATAATTGCCCTGCAAGAAAGAGCACCTTGGCCTGGACACAGGACACATCAGCAGGACTGAAACAGAAAGGCTAAAATTAACTCAGGTCTGGGATTCTGCTGAATGGGCTAAGCACAGGTCTGACCACCACATGCAGGATAAGCAGCACCATTGGAAATCTCTGGCTAAAATCATCCCAAACTGCAGGATGTATCCCCATAGTGACAGAAAGGTTATTCCCAGTACTCAGTAGCAGCTCCTGCCTGTATGAGGCTGAGTGATCCACCTTTACCACCACTAGTGATCATCTGATTGAGGCAGAGGTGGGTGATGGGATGAAAACAGCTCTCCAGCCAGTGCTGGATTTCCAGCAAGGCTTTGTGCTGTACAGCAATGAAACCTGTTTGTGGGATCAACAGCCTAAATTTAAATAGACAAAAATAAAGACACGTTGGAGAACAGCCTAGGAACAGAAAGTGTGCACAGTCCTTGACAGGGCAGTAAAGACGTGGGACTTCCATCCATCAGGCGTGCAGGGCTCACGCCTCCCTCGCTGCAGTCCCTGGTTTCAGCCCACGCTGCAGCCCTGCAGCCCTGTGGCAGTGCTGCATTGGAACAGCTGTGGAAGTGGAGGGGAGTGGAGATGATGTACCTTGAGAAGGATGGGCTGATTTAACACCCCTCCCTGCTGCCAAATGCTCCGTGGGCTCTGCAGTCATCACCCAGAATAGAGCCATAGTCTGTGTCCCCTGCAAGAGACAGTCCCTGCTGGAAAGCTGTCAGGGCGTTGCTGGGGCAGTGATTTACTGCAGGACCCACCTCGGGAGCTGCCAGCACTGTGCCCCACTGTACCTGGCTCCTTTCCCTCTCCCCCACCATTCAAGCTGCCTGTCGATGCTTGTTACAGCCTGGGAACACAATACAGGGCTCGACCCAGCAAGGAATGTAGGCAGGGTTTGGGCAGAGGGAGGAAAGGCCCTGCATTAACCTTGGCGGGCCAGTCACAAATCCACCACATGTGGCTGTCACCTACAGCCCAAGATCCCTTGACACACGGGGTCCCTTCCAGTCCAGCCCCAGCCTGGCAGAGGCTGCAGCAGTCTTGTCTCTCTGGGACTGGACATGCTGCCTTGTGCTTCCCAAGGAGCCACCTTGTGCTTCCCAAAGCAGAGGCACATCCTCCCCACAGCGAGCAGCTCATCCCAGGTAACCACCTCCTCCTCCCCTTGTTTTGCTGCCAGGTTCCTCCCAAAACATGAGCTGCTTCAGCCCTAACTTGCCCAACACTCGGCCTCTGTCAGCACTTGAACGAGTCACGCGAAACCCTCGCTCCAGACACACGAGAGCCTTGCCCCTTGTGCACTGTAACCACAAAGCAACAACGTAGATTATTTCTTGGCTTTTCCCATGCTCTCCACACCACCCTGGGATGCTCTCACTGCAGCTTCCAGGCGTCTGCACCGTTGCAGCAAACGCCCTGCGGGCTGCCCCAGCTGTCCCCTCGCAGGTCACACGCAGTCACTGGGTGGCACTGTGCCCCTGCCTGTGCATGCCCGGCTCCAGCCTCCTACTCCTCTGCTCGGGGGCCCGGGAGGAACTCCCGGCTGGACCAAGGGGCAAAGCCTCTCCTGGCCAAAGTGCCCCCACGAGTGGCACCGACAGATGCCCAGGGACCCCGGGAGTCCCCAGGGATGTGACCCCAACGCCCAACATGGGGCTCCTGCTGCCTCCCTGCCAGGGTCTCTCTCTCCCCACTGTGCTTACATTTTCATTACTGTGGCAAAAGGAGATCAACTGCATCCTTACAATACTCCCCTCCATAAAACTAATAGGCCAGGCAATTGGGACAGCCCTGTGAAGTACTTTATAGTCTGGACTCGAGGAGTTCGTGCCACAGCTCACAAGCTGTCCCAGCCCCACATCCCAGGAATCACAGTGTTATTTCTCCCTACCATCCCCACTCTGGGCCTGGGAGCAGTGTGAGGATGAATATGGTGCCTCCACACCTGCCTTTGCTTGTCTCCAGCCACCCTTTTGTCTCACTCGACTCCAGCAGCACAAGGCTGCTAGGAGCATCCATAGGAATCAGGGTTTCCTCTTTCCAAGGCACCCATGACACAGCTCTGTCCTGATTCCAGGAGCTTTTGACACCATCAGTATGCCCCAAGGGCCAAGAGGCTGGACCCAGCACTGGGCCAGGGCAGAGGCCAAGGCAGGTCCTTTGTCAAGGCTTTGCCATTTGCTTCATTTGCAGTTGAAAGCCAGAGGAGCAGAGAGCCCTTCTGACACCGTGATGCAAAACCCACTCAGCTCTGTAGAAGACCCTTCCCTCCACACTGACACCCTGTGTTTGTTTGGGAAACTGGGCTGACACATTTGGTGTGACCCAGAGCCCCGTTTCAGAGGTACCTGGTGGGGTTTGAGAGACTGTTTTGCTTTGCATGTTGCTGGGACCTGGCTGGTCTCAGTGATGCATTCCAAGTGTTCCTAGAGCAGGGAGCTGGACCTTGGCTCCAGCAGGGCCTGGGTGGATGACCCTGGGGATAGCAATAACCAAACAGAGCAGCGGCTGCCACCTTCCTTCTTCCTGCTGTGCAAAAACTGCCCGAGAAAAGCCTCCTTTAATCGCTCCCCCTACATTAGACCTTCCAGGGGAAATTAGCACAAATGCAACATCAGTGGCACCAAGGGAACAGACCCTGAATGACTTGGAGGGAGGTTAATTAGTTTGTTAAAATCCTCCTCTCTTTAGTTGCCACCTAAAGCTCCAAGCCTTGACAAACAGTTGGGAAAAAGGGTCTCTGCTGAAAATCAATGCTCTTTATAGGTAAGAGCTAAAGATCCTCTAAGGAGCATACTGTTGGGAAATAAAGTGGAGGAGACTGTTTCTCCACCATTAGGGTACGAGACAAATGTTAGATGGGAAAGCAAAAGGTTTCCAGGTCTCCATAAAAGTCAGAAGGGAGACAAAGAGCCCATTTTTCCCTCTGTGGTTTACTGTCTTTAATCTCTCTGCCTTAGGGTCCCCACTCACCCTGCAGGACAGAGCCACGTTTAGAGGTGCTGAAAAGCTTAATTAGCGTTTGCAGAACAGATTCAGGATCCCCAGATACCGAGTGCCAGGGACTGCCAAGTGTTACTGCCCATCCCTGCGGAGGACGATCCCCTCAGCTCCCCGCTCCCGGACACACCAGCCAGGGAACACGAGTGTGCTGGGGACAGGGAGCAACATCAGACAGCCCCACAGCCCCTCACAAACAGATTCCCCCTTAGATTAATTTAATAGACGACTGTATTGACCCCAGAGAATTTTGTACAAAATGGCCCACTCCTGGCCCACTGTAGCTGCCCTGAGCACAGCAGCACCAGGAAGCTGCTGCAGAGCTGGTGTGTGCCAAGGCCAGCCATGGCCCTGCCAGCACTTCTGCTACTCCCACTGCCACTGCAGCACTGTGCTGGGAGGGCTAAAGCACAACGCTGCAGCTCAGTGACAGCCACAGGCAGCACTTTGGGACTAAAATTTCCTCAAGTGCCTGGTTTAAAGTTGGGACTAACTTCACTCAGCCTCCAGACCAGAGCTCTGTGCTGCCCTGTGGGGGACAGAAGGGCAGACAGTTCCAGCTCCAGAATCAAGTCTCCTTTAATCCAAGGACATGATTCCTTTTGCTAGGCATGTGATGAGCTGTGTGCCCTGCATTCTATACTGTCCACTGATGTTTGTATTTCAAAAGCCACTACATCATCTGATTCTGCCCAGCTGTCTAAAAAAAAGAAGACAACATCCTGTGTACTGCTGGGACCTCTTTGTCAGAGGCTGTGAACTCATCTCCATCCAGCACCAGGATGGATTGAACAAACTGAAGCAGTATTTTATTGCTGAAGCATAAAACACGGGAATAAACAAGCACCAAAGTGCTACTGATCATTAAAACCAGATGGGAGCCCATTTACTGCCTCCAGCAGTGAGGTGCCACGGCTGCTCCGCTGGGGCCCCTTGAAATAGGAAACCCAGCACACCATCTGGGAGGTGCTGCATGGCAGTGACTACAGGCAGCCCCTGCAATTCCAGCCTGGAGTTATCTGCACTGTCCTCTCACCACCATCCCAGGGATAACCAAGGAGTGACAGAGCTGTTAGTCCTGGCTGCAGAAATAAAGTCACTTCTGCAAGGTTGTACCTACATGAAAATGCCCGGGTGGGGACAAGCAGCCCAAGCAGGGACTGTCCCATTGCCCAGGGGAGGTGGGATGGGCAGAATCACAGGCCAAATTGTCCACACACAGACCAGGGACTCAGCTGCATTTCACTAGTATTTGTTCAAATGCACATCAGAGAACCACCAAGGGTTTTGGTCATTCCTGTGCAGTTCAGCTCCCAGATGGTGGATTATCCAAAGCAGTCCAGGTCTGACCTCCCTCCCTTACCAACCAAAGCTGTCTGGCATGGCAAGTGAAGTACCACGGTGGGAAGAAGCCAGGGGCTATCTCCTCTCCTTCCTAATCAACACACCCACCACAGATAAATGCCCAACAAGAGCATTCCCAGTCTGGAGTACTGGAAGCTGGCCTCCAGGAACAGGTCCATCCTGAGCATCCCCAGCTGCAAGCTGAGCTCAACCCCCTCCCTATACTGAAGCTTTGCACCTTTGTCTCCAAGTCCCACCTTCCCGTGGCAGGAGCCCTCTCAGCAGTCAAAACCGGAGCACGGCATGGGGCCAGGGATGGATTCCTGGGCAGCCCGAGAGGAGATGCAAATGGAGCAGGAGACTGCTGGAGAAGCAGAGACAGACAGATGCTTTTACACTTCAAAGGGAACAGGGCCCTGTGAGGCTTTCAGGAATACGCAGAAATCGATAGACTCCTTTCAAACACCGAGCACATTTGCTCAAGTGTGAGGCAATTAGTCCCTGAGGATGGAGGCAGGACAGGGCCATTAGCAGCCATACGGGCAGGATGAGGAACATGCGGCGGCTCCAGGAGGGACTGCCAGCCCAGCCCACGGAGCAAACACCGCTGCCCTGGCCCAGCTTTCTCATCCAGGATTTACAAAATGCCCTTGTGCCCCCAGGGGCTCTACAGGGAGCACATTAGTGACATTCAGCCTATGTCAGTGCAACGCTCAGCACATCCCTTTGGTAAACAGAGCGGGTTTGATCACATCCCCTCCATTGCTCTCGTTCACTGCCTTTATCCCTGGAGGGCTGCCTTACGCTTACTGCAGCAATTCCCATTTCGCCCTCACCGGAATGCTGGGCGGTGCCTGAGCTGCTCTGGAGAGCTCTGTCTCCACAGAGCCCAAACCAGATTGTGGGCAAGCAGAGGGCTGGCTGCTCGACACGAACAGAGCCAGCATGGGGACAGACCTCACGGTGTGACAGGAATCACGCCTGACTCGTCCCTGTCTACTCTGCAGCAGCACTTCCATGCAGATTACCCTTAATGCACCATCTCCCGGTGCCGGTGCTTTGCGACCCCAGACGGGAGCTGGAGTGAGTGCCAGCACGCAGGAAGTCTCTCCTGTGAACAGCTGCTGTTTTACATGTACAGTCTTATTTGTACAACGAGAGGCAGAGATACCAAAAGTGAGCAATGCTTTATGCCTGGTGCCTGACTAATGGGAATGCCTGTCCTGTATCACTGACTGCCCACTCTCCATTATGGAGGCACATAATTTACCCTCTTCAGTAAAAATGGAGGAGGAAGACATAAAAATGTCGGCACATCCCCAAAGAACTGTAGGAGATGGAAATTAAATCCATCCATTACACTCACCAAGCAGGGTGCTGTCTGGGCAGGAACACTGTAGTTGTACACCTGCATGTTCAAAGAAAAAAAATGGAGTATTAGAGAAGTGTAAGAGGCAATCCAGCACCCCACAGCAAAGTATTTCAGGTCATAAAACAAACTCACACGACTTGGAAAAACAAAAAAGGAATAGCACTAAACTAAGCTGAGCAGCAACACTGCTCAGCACAGCTGCAGTGCCTCTTCTCACCCTTACATTGAAGTTGCTTCACCCTCGGTTAAAATTTTGTCTGACACTGCTGCTCAGGCCCAGGTCTCAAGAACGCTTCAGGTTTTTTTCTGGGAAATGCACGTTGTGTGCTGTGGGGGAAAACACCTTCCCAACTTCCTTCACTGTGTCCTGTGAGCTGCGTTACCTCTGCCTGGGTTCCTCCTGTTCAGACCTGCTGTGATGTCCAGAAAGCACATTTACACCTCACTAGAGCCCTGCAAAGCAGGACAGCAAAGCCACTTACCTGGAGCAGACAGAAGCCAGGCCAGCAGCACAGGGCTGGGAACAGAGAGCCCCAGAGACAGGTAGGCACAGGCCTCCCCTGCAGCTGCTGAAACCACAGCAGGTCGTGTCTCGGGGCAGGCCATTCCCCACAGCTGGGGAAAACCTTTGTCCTCCCTTCCCCAGCTGGCCCTGAACAGTTTTGCCCCTCTCTCTTGGCTCCTGGCCCCTCACCAAGTACCTGGAGGCTGAGGGCGGGCAGGTAAGTGCAGACACCTGCAGCCGCGGGTGAGCGGCAAGAGGGGCGGGCACGGCGGGCAGCTCCGAGCAGCAGGGATGTGGCTCTGTGGCCACTGCTGGTTGTTGCTGCCAGCCAAATGCTGCATCCCCCCTGCTAGGAGGCTCACATGGATCCCAACCTGATGCTTGGGAATTAAGTGGCTTTTAAGCTCTGCAATAAAAACCCATTTGACCTGAAGAATGCTGTTATTCCTGGAAGGGGGTTTGCACTGCTTGCTTGGATTGCCTTGAAGTACCTAAGGCTTGGATTGCCTTAAAGTGGCACGGTACCTACGCTGACCACGGAAATGGAGCCTCCTGGGAGGCTCACAGAGCACCACGACTGACACCCCACCCTGGGTCAACCCAAAGCAAGCAAGGAGTCCTGCTCAGCCTGACTGTCCAGCACAAGGTGATTTAAGAGCCCCAGCCCACTTAGCTATGGAAACACTGCTCCCCAGGATCTCCTGATGTCTCTCTGCAGACAAGGAGGCTCCTGGGCCCCCTCTGAGCCCCGCGGGACAGGCAGACCCAGCCCTGCACCACACACATGAGGACTTGTCCTGACACTGGAGCAGCGCTGCCCCGGGGCCAGGCCAGGAGCTCATCCAATGGCACCATTCCACAAGCTTGGTTTGCACCAGCCAAGCACATCCCTGGCCCTGCAGCACCTGGAAATTAGACAAGCTCTTAGTGAAACCAGCTGGAAGCTGCTTCTGCAGAGCCAGGGCAGGTACAAGTGCAGAGGCCACATCCTGGGCCAGGCTGGAGGGGACCCTGCACCTCCAGGAGGACTCTCCGTGTCTCCACAGAGGTGTGGGGAGAGGGGGGAGCTTTGCTGCCGCAGGGAAACTGGTGCCTCTCCCGAGCCTGCAGCTGCCTGGGGAAGAACTGCAGCATTGGCAAGAAAGCATTTCTCTGCCATTCCCATCTGCATTGAAGCAGTGTCATACAAGGCTTAAGGCTGCAAAAACCAGTAGGAGAAACCAAAATAAATCAAGATCTTTATTTCCCATAGGAAATTTACCTAGATCCCATTTATAGTCCATTTGCCCTCCTCCTTATGCAACTCCTCTGCGGAAAAGGAGCAGAAAACACAGAGAAAATAAACAATTTGCTGCAAAGAATTGGTGCAAGAGCCTGAGTCACATCTAGCAGTGTGAGCAGATAACCTGAGGCTTGCTGAACACGCTGTGGAGAACAATGAATGCTGAGATCAACAGCGTGTGTCATGCATGTACAAACTGGCCCCAGGTAACATGACTAAAGCAAAGCATGTTGTGCTTGACAAAGATGCACAAACCCCACACTTTTGAGTTTATTTTATTGCTCTTAAAGGCCTGCCTTCCACATGTCTCATTTCCTTTTATTGAAGCTGTCAGAGGCATTACATTATCTCACACGCGTGCAAACCCAGCGTTTCAGTAGAGCTCACACAGACTTTTAAATGCCACAGCTGAAGAAAACAAGACAGTGGGAACTGCAAAGGGAGGAGGCGGGAGCAGAGTCCAGAGCACACACCTACAGGCAAAATCTCCAAAGGGTTCCCAAACCAGCCCAGCCGCAGTCTCTAACCAGACAGGCGAGAGAAAGGAAAGGTACTTCTCTAACAAGCCGGATGAATCACTGAAGAAGGGCAAGCAGTCCTGTTGCAACAGAAGGCTGATGAGTAATTAATGGCTCGTCCTAGGCACCAAGCTGAGTGTTTTACCCCAGTGCAGAGCTGCCTGTGAATCCAGCTTTACTGACAGACCCAGGGGGCAGCAGCACCTGCAATGCTACTCGGAAGGTTTGAAAGAAAGAACACCGCACTCGTATTTTCACAGGAGTTCCCCAGTGCTGCCCAGTTCTCCTCAGTTACTCACACTCACCACAGCATGGTTTTCATCCTCATTAGTACCCTGTGACAGGGAAATGCATCTCAGCTACAAAGATAAAGAAGCAGATCTAACCAGGTAGCCTGTGGGGGATGTATTCCCTCTCTCTCCTTGTGGGCACGCCGCTGGCAGCAATCCCGGTGGTGCCAGCAGGACTGTCATGCACAAAGTACCCCCCTTGGGTCCCTGCACAGGGGCTCAAGGCACTCACTCAACTCCACAGCCATTCTGCTCACCTCATTTCAAGATGTGAAAGACAGTGGTGGCAAAATCAACTACTAATGGCCAGAGACAGCCTTTTACAGCTGACCTACCTTCACGCAGCTGGCATTTGGACAGCAGGAAATCACAATATTCTGGAGTTAAAAAAAACCTCCTACACAGTTTTTTTCCCCAGCCAGATTTCTTTTTGAGTTGCTCATATCCACGTGCGTGTCATGCACAGCAGGTACAAATCACTACTGGCCAGGGTGCCATCAAAGGGGAGGCACACAGGGCATTAAGTACTGTGGTGAAGTCTAACCTTTATTTCAAACACTGCCCATCCTCAAATCCTAGGGAGCCCAGGGGAAGTACTCAGCTGCTCTGTACGTATCATAATTGTGGTACAAACACAGTTAGCAATATACAATTTAAATAAGGAAAGTCATTGTAGTTGAGTCTACAAATGTATAGGGATACAATTCACAGTAATTTAAACAATAACAAATAGGGCTCAACATCCCTACACTGTGCAGATGCACAGTACTGACATGGTGCCCCAGAAGACCAGTGCACAGCCTTTCCCAGTGTACCAGCACAGGGTCCTGAGGTACTGGGCACAAACCTGCCCAGGTCTGCTCACAGACAACTTTTTGCTACACAGATAAAACCATCTGGCACACAGGCTAAACGACACACCTCACTGCCCACGGATGGCTGCAGGCCACACAGCAGCTATTAGTGTGACAAGAAAACATTCCCTAAATAACACCTAGGAACATGACTATCCTCCCTGAGAAGCAAAGAGCCTGTCTCACACAAGTCCCCACTGTCAGGGCCATTTGTACTTGGGCAAACAGGGAGGCCTCCCCCTTTTAACAGGAAGATGAAAAGAATCCCTGCTTGCATGGCAGTGTGCAGGCTGCTCCTGCCCAGGATGGGACCAGAGAGGAGGGAGGTGAAACCACTCTGATAACTAAAAATGGGCAGATCCCTACAGGCTCCAAACAGCAGCAAGATGACTTCACACACTCACAGTGTAGTGCAGGAACCACAACTATAAATGATATTCTCCGGGGGGGCAGGGAGCGGGAGAAGGAAGGAGTTCACAGTGGAAAATTTCTTTTCCCTCTAAAGAAAGAGGTTGGAGTGGCACAGCAGCACTGCTGTTTGTGGCCCTGCTTCTGACAACCTTGGAAAGCCCCAGAGGAGCCCCTCACATTCCATGAACAACCTCCCTCCCCCTCCACAGAACGAAGAACATTTCACTGACCTCAACCTAGGGCTGAGAGAGGAGGGATGGGCACAGGGACAGGCAGACACCACACACAGCCTTGCTGCTGCTTCTCCTGTGTGGAACAAATTCTTCCCTGCCTGCAGGACCCACTGCTGCACTCCAGACACACCTTGCTGTGCATTTTACTCTCATCTGCTGCTGGAAGAAAGGCAAGACTCTAGCTTTAGTTTGACTATACTAACTGAGGAAGCTGCTCAAAGGTCACCGGGATTGCTTGCTTGGCTTGTCTTTGCAATATTTTCTACAGCTTTTTGGCCACGTGGGCAGCTTACTGCAACTCCTCACCCCCCATCTCCTTGCACCAAGTCCCGAGAGGAAGGGATGTTGGAAACTGCCAAAGGCAAGGTGCAAATACCATGACTGTGAGTTCAGCAGCTCTTTAAATACTGCTCGTGCAGATCCTGTGGTTTCCTACTCCTGCTGGGAAAAAAAACATTGCAGAACACATTGAGCCTGACCCACAGTGACGTGCCTGGGACAGCACCAGTTTAACCACTGCTTGTGAAATATGGTGAGGGTTGTTGTGCAAGGAGACAAGGAAGTGGAGGTGTCCCAAGCTACTGCTTGCAGCAATACCTCTGCCTGGTGTAGGCAAGGCTTCAAAAGTCCAACACCCCAGGGCAAATTCAATCTCATTTACAATTTTCTTTTAGTTTTTTCACTGGTAAGGGTCCTCCCCGTTCACCAGCAGGCATAGGGGAACAGAGGGTACTGGCTCCACTCTGCCATGGTGCCATGGGCATGTCCCGGAGTTCCCTGTGTGTTGTACTCCGTGGAAAAGGCCGAGTAGCTCATGGCCCTGTACTGGCTGTGGGAAGGCACCACCCACTGCCCGAGGCCCTGCTCGCTGCCATAGGGACTGTACACGGGCGGCCGGGCCCCGGCTTTCCCCACAGAGTCCAGAGCCATGTTCACCACTCCTGTGTAGTCCTGGGGAGGAGGCAGAGGTGGGGGGAGCGGGGGCAGGTTGGTGAAGGCCTCTGGGAGCTGTTTGGAGTCGTGCTCGGGCACCATGGCGAGATCCAAGGCGTGGCACCTTGCCCGGAAATCGTTCAAGGTCGCGGCATCGCGGGTGGGAAGGTGCTGGCTGTCCCCAGCCTCGTGGAACCTGAGCCCAAGGGCAGGGAGAAGAGCGAGTCAGACCTACCGCAGCAGGAAACCACAGGAACCCCACACAGATCCCCTGGGGAAGGCAGGGCAGGCTCTTAGCATGCCCTCTTCCCCTTGACTACTGCTTCATCTCACTGTTACTGCGGATTTTAGTCCAGGCCTCACTGTCACTTCCACAGAAAAACAAAGTGCCAGAGAAGGTAAGTCCAGACTACCCTAGTTCTGGCTCAGTTCTAGTCCGGGTACACTCATGCCCAATTTTGCACTAAGGAGGGAAAAATCACTGGAGTCTTGCCACTCCTCCAACACTTCCTCCAAAGGACAAGCAAGCTCTGTAGCACACAGAGCTTGGGAGAGCATTTTGGGACAGAGAAGTAAAGAACATTACTAAGACATGAGTGTGCCCAGAGTCAGAGGTTTGAACCCGCACAGAAAGGCTATCCTTGGAGCTATGACCATGCTTATCTTCCATCTCTCAGCCACGTACACTGTCCAACAGAAAGGCATCCTCCCCTACTCCCAACCGGCTGTTTTTCTTAGGAAAGGCCCAGCAGAAGAAGAGGAATCCCACCAATTAGAGGGTGGCTTTGGCCCAGAAGGTAGCACTCACCGATATGCCTGGTAGGACGGCGTTGGCACTTGCTGCTCTCTGGCCAGCCCCTCCCTCTGGTCAGCAGGCACCGGCGAGGCCGCAGGGAAGGCCTGGCCGCCGTTCTGCTCCGAGCTCCAGAAGGGATATCCGCTGCTGACCACCACGGGGTTACTCTCTTCCTTCACATCTACATTCTCGTCCTTCTCAAAATCTGACTCACAGCAGGGAAAAGAAAGAATGGAAAAGAATGAGAAGGGGGAAAAGGGAGACAAAACTCACAATGGTCTACTGGCAGTTGCAGCAATCACAGGACGGTGGAAGGAAACACACCACCACGTCTCCTGCAGTCCTTCTGTCTTAAGGGAATAGCCCTTTCCAGCTCTTTTCTGCCCAGATACTGTGGTGGTCAGTCCTGCCCTGTCCTCTCTCCTTAGCTGTGCTACTGCAGGCAGGACCATGAGCCAGAGCAAGGAATGATCTAGCTTAAAAAACTTTTGAATATCATTGTCTGGGTTTGTTGTGATCAATATTACCACGTTCCTCAGCACCAGGCTCCTTTTCCTCAGGCAGCTTCCTCTTCTGGCTCTTAGCTGGACTGGGCTTCTGGCATTTGGCTCGTCCTTCCCTGGAAAGAAACAAGACATGGGGGTAGCTTGGATGTAAGCATTTTGCCTGGATAGACACACAGGTATACTATTAGGAAGAAAAAGAAAATCCATGACATTTTTAAGGTTTAAGTAAAAAGAGTCAGTTTTGACATTTTTTTATCTGGAAATGAGATTTTTTTCAGGCATAAAATAACACAAAACAAAATCTCAGATATTTTTGTAGCATTTTCTGCTTGGAAAAAACCCCCATTTTTTCCTTCTCTATTGCTAGTCTGTGGTTGCAATTTAAGCTTTTTTTTATCTCATCCATTGGCTACCCTCAGACCAGGCAGGAGATCCCACTGGTACTGGTATCTGTCTTCCCTCTTGCAGACAAAAATCTCCTGTTGGAAGAGACACTTTTCCACCCACAGGAAAAGGAGACAAGAGAGCATCCAAATGTCAGAATCAAGCTGATCTCCAAGAGACCAAATGATCTGCTGTGGACTCCTGTTATCACTGCTATTCACATGTCAGACTCCAGTCTAGCTCCAACATGCAAGGCAATGCAGGTCTCAAATTTGTCACATCTCCCACATTTCTGTAGGAATTGTCACCTCCCACTCCCCAAGTCTCTTGGGAAGAGGCTGCATAGGGGGACATCATTCCCAGATACAGGCAAACGCAAGTGCACAATGCAGCAGGCTCAGCAGAGCTGGCTGGTAGACTTTTGCTAAAAGGCCTTGGGTAAAATTCACAAGTGAACTCCAACTATAAATAAATTAAAATGAAAAAACAGTTTACCTTCGAGTGTTCTTCCCATGTTCACGGAAACCTTTAGCAAATGGATTGTTGTCAATCTTGAGCTTTGTAATCTTTAAATAAAAGGAACAAGACTCAGTGTCATAGTGACTGGTTGGGTTCTTCACCTCAGTATTTATCACAACAGTTTGTCTGAGGGTTTTGGACATGTCCTTGCCACAGTATCTCAGTTCTCCCAGCAGCTCCCATTATTGATTAGGAACTGACCCATACAGAGGAGTGACTTTGCCAGGGTCAGCAGGGATTTCAGTGGGATTCATCTGACGAGAGAAATATACAGGGTGAGTATCTATATCTGGACCTTTACCCATACTTTTTACTGCATTTGGAGTTGTGTGTGTCACTGACAGATTGGAGGGAGACACCTTCCTCTACAAGAATTGTACAGGCAGCATTTAGCAGCGTGCCCAGAAGCAGAGCCTGCACCCCGTACCTGCTCGTTCTGGTAGGCAGTGACGGAAGTGAAGACAGTCTCAGGGAAGCTGAACACCTGGAAGATGCTCCAGCGGACACTGAAGAGGTCGTCTGCCTGCACGATGTGGAAGCGCGGCTTGTAACGGTGCATGGAGTGCAGGATGATCTGGCACAGGGACACACAAAGGACAAGGTTTCCGTGTGCAAACACTGCCAACACACTGTGTCAGCGTCCTGTGGAGACTTCCAGGACACCCATTTCAAACCAGGGACGCCTGCTGGGACTGGTGTCTCCATCAAGCCCCTGGAGTGACAGTACAGACCAAAGCCTTCCCTAGCAGGAGCTAAGAGGGTACAAGGGCTGGGCTGAGGGAGGAAGAAAGGGCACTTGGATATGTTTCAATTTCTACATGACCTAATTTCTCACAAATATTGTTTATGTCCCACAACACTGATCTGTGATGAATTCCAAGAGAGCACAGCACAACTTACATGCCCATGTTGATCCAGAGTGTTGTTAGTGAGCTTCAGTTTTTGGAAGGAGACAGGTTCTTTCATCCAGTGGCTGCCAGGAGCTGGGGAATCTGGGTGGACATAGGTGCGACAAGGGAGCTGGGGCTCTGCTTTTCCAGCAACTTCCCACTGATCCTTATTCCACTGTGAAGGAAAAGACAAAAATCTGAAGCTTAAAAAACCCGTGCTTTCAGTACAGGAAAGCCCCAGCAACTTTGCTTCACTGTCAATTCAGTGCACTCCTCTGAAGCACAAGTAGCAGATTCTCTCTTATGAGCCATGATCAGGTTACCGAATCAGTTCCAAGTTTATGCCTCATTTTTCCTCCCTTTCTGTCAATGGCTGCCAGAAAAGTCTGATATTAATCACGATTAAAGTTGTACTGCTTACAATGAAAATTAGTTACCTTTCCAGCTGCTCCTCAAGCAAAACTGACAAATAACTCCAGAGAGGCATAAAATCCATCAATTACTTCTGAACTTTGTCCAAAGAGAATTTATTTATCAGCATGACAAGAGAAGCATAAAGATTAATCTATTTCAAACAAAGATAAAAGGACAGCATAAATTCTGTTATTTAGTACTTACCTTGTACCTGAAGTTGTCCATTGGCACAAAATCTACCAGCATGAGGTACTTGGCATACGGGATTAAGCCAGAGACTTTGATTTTGCATTGTGGAAACATTCGTCTGAAGGAGAAATGAAAAGTAGAGTATAAAGGTTCCTCTGTAAAGTGGCTACTAATGATCAAGCAGCATGTCATGTTTACTCACTGCTGTGCAAAGTCCTGGCAGCAGCATTTCTCCAGCCAGCCATTGACCATTTGTCCATCTTATTGATGGACTGTCTAGGCCTGGGGGTTTGGATGGGATAGACACTAGCAGGACAGCGGTCACTTAAGGCCTGACACTGTTGCTGCTTTTGTTCTTCCAATTCCTGTAACACAACGGTGGGAAACCTAAAAGGAACTATTTGGAGTGTGTACGTAGTTCCTGGCCTGCTGCAGCTCTCACAGACCTGGAGGATGGATTAAATCTGAGCGTGGGTAGAAAACGTGCTCTCATCTAAGAGCACATCCAGCTTTCTGTTCCTGTACTCCCTGCCACTACTTTTAACTTCTGACTCTGCAAGAAAGCTTTGACAGCTACCTCCCTACCCAAAGGGATTATTCCAGCTCACAGCAGCTTTGACACAATACATTACAATTTCACGATTCCATATTCTTTCACTGCAAGCTCCACAATACGTGACTCATTTATACTTTAGTCTGCACGCACAGATTGTTAAGAGTGTGTGCCATGTTCTTGTCTGCAAATGCAGACTCAAACCCAAGTATTTACTGCTCAACTGCTGCTGCCTGTGACCCAGGTAAAGGGAGCCCAGGGCACCTGCCAGAGCAACCTCAAAGTGACAGGAACAACACCCGTGTTAAGTGGTGAGATAAGGGTACAGAAGTTTTCTCAGCACATCAGCCCCACAGTGACCTCTTGCACCTCACAGTTTGGACACCCTGAAAGTACAATTCTTCTGCCAGGATCAGGGACATCTGCGTAACCGGCTACAAAAATAGTTTAAGGGCCACCATTCAAAAATGAGCACTTGGAGATTTTGACAACAGCTCAGAGTGGTGTGGTGTAGGCAGCTGTCCTGCAGCCTTACCTGCCAGATTTGGTGATGATCATCTCAGTTCCTATCTGGTGAAACTTCATCCAGAGACCCATGTCCTCCAGGGTGACCACAATGGAGCTCTGTGGGAAGGGCTCCAGGCTGGGGGAAGGAAGGGCCTCACACGGCGCTTTCACGTCTAGAGAGAGAGAGGAGATGGTGACTTCAGACAGGCAGGAGGGGAACTGACAGCACAGCCCCTCCTGCTCAGGGTCTGGGCAGTCTGTGCCACAACAAACCTCTTAAAATCTATTATTTTTCTTCAAAGGATTTTTGTTACTTAGTAGGCTCAGAGGTGCAGAGCCTTTTCCAACAGGTTTGGTTTTTAGCAGGTAGCTCCTTTTGTAAAGATTGTTGTACCAACTCAACCTAAATTCCATTGTTACAAAACCCATACTGGCAGGCAGCCACAATCCACTGTTCTGGTGTGATCAGGGTTACACAAAACACTTTATCAAGAGAATACAATGAAAGCTGAAAGGGTTGGGAAGATTTTAAGTGTATCAGTGGATAATAGGTCAAAATGACAAGTAGGTGGTAGCAGAGGTGAAAAATCCCTCCAGAAGACAAAGATGGGACAGACAGGAGTACTGAATGTAAGTGAAAGCAAAAAAACAGAGATAGACTATGGAATATTCTGAAAGGAGGATGGCTGGTCTGAACTGGACTTGGAGATGGGGCCACTGAGGAGCCTGTGACAGTAACACACCATGGTACCTCAGAGGAGCTGCCTGCAATCGGCCTGCACGTCCTGGTGGAGGCAGAGCACCATCTGTGGTCCTGGGGAAGAGGAAAGGGAAACTATTCTGGAGGAACCACCTTTGGTGTTGGTGGCTACCAGCCACCTCTGTGCAGCTGTTTGCATTAAAAACCTCCTTAAAAGCCCCCAGTAGGTGCTTGTAACAACATTGTAAGGCAGGCAAAGATTGCTGCTGCCTACTGAAAAGCACAGTTCCATCTCAGGTCAGAATGTGACCTGGTATAGAACTGGTGGGCTGTGTTCATACCCAGTAGGGTTTTAGGAACACTGGGATCTGACCAAGGCAGGGACAAGCCTGCTCAGCAGGGCACCCATGGCAGCAGTGCTGTCCCAGCTCAGGGCCAGCAGCACCTCTCTGGGTGATGCATTAGCAGCCAGGCACAGCTATTTGATCAAAAGGCAGAATTTTCTGCCTCTCAGCCTGATCAGATCTTATTCAGAACATAGCAGAAAAAAGGGAATTTTCATCTTGTTACAGCTTTCCTGAGTAATGTCTTCAAAAGAATACTCACAAAAAGTAGACAACTATTTCCAGAGAAATTAGCTTTTTTACATAAAGTGGTATTTTTCCATCAAAACTACTCAATGGGAGTCTAAGGAGTTCTTCCCTCAGTATTAAAAAGTAAAAAACATTAAAATGCAATTTTGTCAGTTTGTAGAGGTCTTTAGGCATTAAAAAAAAATATCCTCTACTCTTTTTTTCTGCTTTGATCCAACATTAATGAACTGGCCAAGAAGTGACACCTAGTTTGCTCACTAAGATTAGCCTGTTAACATCTTCCTACTAAAGCTTCCCCCATATCCTCTTGCAAAGACATGAAAGCTGCCATGAGACCATGCATTCGGTAGCTCCGTGCAGCACATGTATCAAAAGGAGTTACAATGAAATTGGGCTGATTTCCCACAGGAGCCATCCAGTCACAAATAAATGCAAACAGATTTTGATTAGCTAGACAGATGCTCACTCCTTCCCCAAATGAATTTTGGAATTAACATTTCTTTAAGCAAATTCCAATGCCATTAAATGAGACTACAACAAGGCAGATCTCAGGAGTCCTTAATGAGGGGAGATTTCCAATGAAGCCGAGAGGAATTGAAGTGAAAGAAGTTCAACACTGAATTAAAAATCAAAGGCAGACGTTGTAATCTGATTTTTACCAAAATGAGTCCACAGTGCACCTGTAGGAGTGTGGTTCTGCAGGAGACAGGGACTACAAATGTTGCAGCAAAGATTGTAAAGATTTTAAAATGTAGTTAATGCCTTTCACCGTGCAGATTTTGTGTGCACAGGCTGAGACTGAAAACCAGGACATGAACAGTCTGCATGAGGACCTGGGCCCCAGCAGAGTGTGAAGGGATCTGCACAGCCGCCGTCGGCTTCAGCTGGTCCTGCAGGGCTGGATCTATTTGTAGGATCCACTTTGGATTTTTTTTGCAGAGCCAAAGGCTGCCTTCAAATTTCCTCCTAGTTTGTGCCTGCGTAACTAACAGCAAGACTCACGCACACACTCTCCCACAGAGAGGCCTGCACCTTGGAATTATGGCATGGAGAGGTTTGGGCAGAGTGTCCAGGCACTGAATGGAACTTGTTGGACCTGTTCTTCTATGGTTTTCCCTTCTATGCAACCTCGGTTTTAAGTATTATTTGAAAGAGATTTAAACTTTTTCCAGCTTTAAGTTCTAACCTTCTTAAAAAACATTACTATTATCATTGTGTCGGTAACACTGCATGTAGCCCATCCTAAAATATGTTCTTTATGTCCAGATGAGGTTGAAAGCTAGAAAGCTGCTATGACAAAGGCACTGAAAATTAAGAGACCTTCAATCTATTCTGTGCTTGATCCAAAGATCCTTATAGCAATAGGATTATTTTGTCCTACAGTTTCTGTATCTAGAATATGCTGTATGTACCTTTTTGTCATCTTGGGGATGGAAAGAAAAGAAGGAGAAATGAGAGACAATTTAGTATGGAGAAGAAGATCTCTGGATAAAAGATGCTGGAGTACAATTCCCTCACCTAAAGAAGCCCCTCGATTAATTTTCCACTACTGAGACAATGTTAAAATGTCAGAAAATTTGTTGTAGCTTTCCCAAAATGTATACGATAGGGTTTGCAATACTGGGAAAACTCCAGTAAGGCAAAAGAAACACTTCTTACCTTCACTAGAATCAGTTATTATTACATTTTTTGCTGTTCTCTTCCAAGTGAAGCCCAACACAAACAGCTATCTCATCTCCACCAGGGAGGACGGCACATCAATATATAAAATTTTCTAATAAAGTAATCTTGCAAACAATCAAACACCTCCCACCCCGTGTTCTCTGATCTTCTAAATACCAGTAGAAACACCTCGACCCTCTGGAGGGAACCTCATTTCTCAGAACCAGAGTATTTTTTGGCAATAACAAAAGTGTGGTGTTTCTACAAATGCAGTGGCTTCATCTCTCAGACGGATCCAGTCATCACCTGGAGTTTTTCTGCTGTAGGGGGTCATACACCAGAAGCACCTCAGTAAGAAAATGAGGTGAATTCTGCAATAGTTGAAATCTTTAACATGAAAATACCATCACACAGTCTATACTTTTTCATTGCTGCTCTTTGTTTTCCAACTCGAAATTCAAGTAGCAGAAATCAGTATGAATCAGATCAACACAGCAGGGACTGAAAAAACCCAAAACAGCAGTGAAGATGGAAATCAACTAAATCACTGCACTTGTATTTTGTTTTTGAATAAGACAACACCTTGCAGAGGAAAAGAAAGGAAGCTGAGACTGCCCAGTCACCTCTAAAGTGCCTATGAACTGCACACCTAAACCTGGGACAGTTGTTTCCTTCTGATGAGGAGTAAAACCCCAGAGGAAATTTGGGGTTCAGTTACACTGACAAATGCAGTGCCTCCAGGCTGGCCCTCAGTTTCCCAAGGCATATCTGTCATTGTGCCCAATCCAACCACGCTCCACACAGGAGACATTAACTGCACGTTATGAGATGGGTTGAAGGAAAACATAATGAAACCCCAAGGAAACCATAAAAATCCTGTGCTGGGCATGAACCTGGAAGAAGTAGGCTATGTCTGCTTGATTTCTAAAGGGCAGAGGAAATAAAAAAAACCCAACCAAACAAAAAACCCCCCAAAAACCAGACAGTTTGTATCATTAACTATTATTAGAAATATAACAAATATTTCCAGATCTTCTGTGGCCTTCAACCTGAAGAACTCAGTAGTTTGCAGACAGCACACAAGTAACACCTCCAGCCTTCTGTGAATGATTTCACTGCACAAGGTGATGTGGGTACAGGAGTTTTGGGCATAAACCTTTGCTACTTTACGAAACATCTTTCAAGGTTCACAAAAAACACTCAAAGCCACAATTTGTCATCTACTCTTATGAAAAAAACACAGTTTTAAAATCCTCTCCAACCCCATGCACACCACTTTAAGTGCTGGTAGCCCTTCAGGAGAAAGGAGTTCCCTTTCTGGCCTAAGTCTAGGATCTTTCTGTGCAATAAGAAAAGGGAGGGCATCCTTCACTTACCTGGTAAAGCTTGCATTTTTCCATGTACTGTGATGTCTAGGAGCTTGCTCGGCCAAGACAGCCACCAGAGTTCTTCCAAGGGGAGCCAAAATAGTCCAGTTCAAAAGCAGGTCTGATTTCCTGAAGCAAGCACAAGCCCTTCCTTCCGAGATCCAGTGTCAAGAGTGAGCGGGATGAGGATGGGACTCCAAGCACAGCTAGCCAAGGTGAGTTCCTGTTTTATGGAGGCTAATGAGCAGGGCGGAGCTTCCCGCCAGGGCTGTCCCCTCGCGATCCTTTGATGTCCAAAGGGACAAAGAGAGGAAGGATCTGCAGCAATGGCTGGGGCTAGGGGAAGAAAATCAAAGAGAATTAACATGGCTTTGACATACAGGAAACCCTACAGGGGAAATGCACCTTGATTTACTGCTAACGCACTTTTAAACAAATAGAGACAGGACTGAAAACATCAGTTGATGACTTAGCTACAAAATACAAACAAATCTCTTAAACAGCAAGCAGGGAGAATTTCTCTTTCCATGGGTTTGTGATAATTCTCATCTTCAGTGCACAGAATCATTTTACTCTTGAATTCTGGTATCAGAATCGGGACGGCATCGAGCTCATTCCTTCCCAAGCAGGTGATTAACAGTCTGTGGTAAAGTTTGCTCTCACAACTGGAATGCTGTGGCAACACACCCCTTCACCCACAGATGCCTTCTCCAACAATATAAACACTTTTGAACATATAACATCACTTACCTGCCCAATCTCTGCACTTCCAGCCTTTAACTGCACTTTTTTCGGGATGGATCAGGCACTGGGGTTACACCTTGCTCAAGGCACAGCTCTTACCCAGGGAAGGCTGAGCAGAAATCGAAGGGCTTGAGCATTTTCCCTTAATTAGTTTATTCTGCAAGTGTGACCATTAGCTTTTGTGCTTATAAGTGCTTACAAGTGCTAAGAGACAGCAATCAAGGCTCAAGCTCCAGGGCACAACACAGCCACTGCACCTCGGTGAAGAAGGGGGTTCTGTGCATTCACACAGAGAAATGGCTGTGCTAACAGTTACAGGACCAAAATGGTCAAAAAGTGGAGGTCAAAAGCAGGATATCAGTCTCAATGGACCAGTGCTGGGTCCTGCCAACAAATTTAGGAGCTCTGCTCATTTCAAAGAACTTGTTACAAGGCTGCATCTCATCTACTGTCTAGATTTACACCGAATAAAATTAACATTTTTTCTACTTTTTCAGTGATGTTACTGGGACGTCTTATCTTCAGTCTGACATGCAAAACAAATTTTGAATTTATTTAGTGAGTTCCTATACCCAAACAACATTCCTTCAGTTCTGTTTTTACTGTGTTTTGGAGCAGGCAATGCAAGGAGGACAAAAGAGTTTAATCAGAGGAGGGATTGACTCTCTTGCAGTGGCATATTGAATTTTAGGCATCCCAGTAGTAGTCAGGGAGAGAAAAGCCAGAGTTTGGAGTGGCAAGGAAGAAGGTGAAAAAGAAAAGGGTTGAAGAGTTTGGGAAGTCCTGAGAAGGATTGTACAGCAGAGGATGGTCCACTGGCTCCTGGCACCTCTGAAGGACCACATCCAGCCTTGCTGACATCCCTTTTAAACCAGGGGACAACACAGAAGACAGGCTCTTCTCCTTCAGCTAACCTGGAGACATCCAGAGCTGTGGAGTCTCAGTACCACTGAGGAGAGGACCAACATGTGGTGGTGAAACGTCAACTTGTAGCTCAAATGGAGACTATTTATTACATATGTAGAGAAATACATCAGAAGGGAAAAGGTCAGCTAAAATGGTATCAAGGTCAGACCTCTGCTTGTACTTGCACAGCCACTACCAGACACAAACCAAATAGGATGTAGAAATGCTTTTCTGCTCTGCTACAGAAGGAAATCCAGCATCAAATCTGCTCTCCCTCCACGTCCTGCTTTTCTAATGCTAGTATTTTAATTGTAGAAAGCGGAAAAAGACAACCATAATCAGAATCTGAAAAGGAAAAATAGAACAAAAATTGGGTCAGATTCAAGCTAGCAGCGAGATGAATCAACATCCCACACAGTCAGAAACTGCACAACAGCAGCAGCAGCACTGGGAATTTCAGACTTCACCTGACAGGAGTGTGGGATGTGTATCATGACTTACTGCTTCTCCCACAAAGGCTATGAGATGGTCTCCTGCTGCCACTTCATTTGCACACTGCGTATCAGCATGTCTGGGGAACACACATTTGCTACAAGTACTCAAATCCTTTTGGCTTCTCCCAACTGATTGATGGGGAAGGTGGAGTCATTAATTACCCATGACTAGTTAACAACCAGCTTTCTCCCAGCCATTCTAGTTGCACTGGAAAGGTTTTAAAAGTGAAAAAAAAAGTGAATTTGTTACTATTGCTGGAAAGCATGGCTAATAGGAGCAATCCCCAGGAAATTCAACCCTAGCAAAGGGGGAATTTAGCACATTACCCTCATCCGTCCATCCATGGAGAACCCTCAGGCAGTTTGATGGCAAGTCAGAGGTGAATGTGCTGGTGTCTAACAATTCACGGGCAAATTGGAGGCTGAGGGTGTGGAAAGGGATGGAGAGAGAGTGGATCTGACACGTGTAAGTCAGTGACATACACTCATTTGCAGCAGCCGGTATAAATCCTGCTGAGCCCAGCTCTAACAGCAGGCTCTGCCCTATGCCGAAGGGACGAGGTAGGGCAGGAGGGAGGGGATGTGTGATGACAAAAGCAGAGGCCAAGAGCTTTTGCTTTGCATCTCTTTGAGGAGCCGATCAGAAAGAAATATTCCCCTCTGGGTTTTGTAGCAAGGCAAATGTTTTCTGGCATTTCTCCCACTTTAAGTGAAACTTTAACCCTTCCAGCTCAACAGGACCCTGTAGGGAGCTGGTTTGCACATCAGCCTTCCCAGCTCTCCAACACAGTGATATCTTGCCATCTCGGGCTGGTGCCTGGGGCTCCCAGACTGCTGGAGAACAGATAAGGTGTCAGGCTGGGCTAATGGGGTCAGAGTCTGCAAGTGGCTGTGCCCAAGGCACCACCACCTCTGCCCCGCAGAGCTCCCAGGGAAGCATTCTGCCCGGAGAGCAAGCTCCAGTGTGGGGCATAAAGCTACTGCCTGGGAGACAGCTGAAATGCAACAGAATCATCTTTGAAAAGAACCAGACTTGGATTATTGCTCGTGGGTATCCAGTATCCAACCCTCAGGTTTCCCTCTGTGAGAAAGTGTTACCTTATCAGCTTTAATAAACTGGACTTAAGCAAGGCTGCCTTGTCTGCCTGGATCTGCACAAGCAAGAAAGAACAAACATGGAGCAGTACAAACTGCATTTAAGAGATACTCCCCTCTGAAACATGAGGAAAGCCTTCCTGCCATTTGAATGTGGATCATTTACCCAATGCTCACCTGGCACATGGAGGCCACAGTCCCAGAACATCTTGGCAAGTCTTTATGAAGGATACTCTGCCACCTGCACAGGATGAGTACTGAAGAAGTGAAAAGACAGCACGTCATTACCAGGACACAAAATAAAACAGATAGCCCTACACTGATAGCTACCTACTTTCATATTCATTAAAAACATGAAGTGACCTCAGACTCTCCTAAATCCACAAACTAGATCCTTAAATCCAGGCTCATCTCACTGTGAAGCAAATGAAGCCTGATTAATGCACATAGGGCTATGGGGAAACGCTGAATTTTTCCAGAAAAAAAGCCTGATGAAACTCCTGCTCTTACAGCTGTGCCAGCATAGGACTCCTTGTCCTTGTTAGTGTCCAACACCTCACCCAGAAAAATAGGAAATACAAGTGCAGGGTGTGCCAGGACAGAGCAGCTGAGCTCTGGCAGCACGGACACAGCCTGAACTTGGGCAGCTTTCTGAGCAAGTCTCTGTGGGCGGCTACAGGAATGGTAAAAGCCTGCAAAGTGTTTTGAGAGTCTCTGAAGAAGTGGTACATATTATCTCCTATCATGCTGCAGCACAAGGAACAGTTCCTACCCAGCTCCTTACAGCAGCTCACATAACACAGCATTTTCTTCTGATGGAGGGAAATGGTACCTTTTCCCCTTCTTTTTATGGTTTTGATTGATTTTTCCTGGGAAAAGCTGTCTGGTGTCTTCAGGCATATTACAAGTGCCATGCAGACCTTCCTACGCTGGGACCCACGCCAGGGGCCCCACAGAAGGCAGATCTCTGTAGGGCTGAAAACCCCATACTGAGCCCCAAATTGTATCACCCCCAAATTTTCCCTGTGCTCTCAAAAGTGCAAAAATGACATTTGGCAAACCAAAACAGCTGGTTGGAGAGGGCCTGTTGGTAACATCTCAATGCTAATTCACCACAGGCTCCCTGGACAGGCGCAGTGAGCTGTGGGGATGGGTCACAGGCTGCAGGTCAGCTGGGACAGGACCTGTTCAGGAAGGGAATGTGGGCAAGTGGCTCATATAGACAAAAAGCTGTACATTATAAGCTTAGCACAAGACTTTTCCTCTTGCAGGTTTGTGGATTGAGGTATCTGGCCACAAAGCCCAAGAGGACACTCCCCTGTCTCCCCTTTCTCATATCCGCCCTCCCCAGCCCTCTGCCCTGAGCAGCTCCCAGCAGTTCGTTAGCAGGGACACAAGAGGGGAAATACTTAGCGGCCACTTAACACTGCAGGCTGAGTTTGGCCTCAAAGGCTACAGTCCAGAGTCAAATGCAAAATATGTCTGTCTAGAGCCCTTTCAAGTTCTCACAGACTCCTGATGTTGGGTGCACTGTTTTCCTGTCAACCCATTGTGTTTCCCAGACACAGCTCAGCACTGTCCGGCTCAAATCCACAAAAAATACCTTCTGAAAGGACTTGCAGCAGCAAGGAGGGCTCTGCAGACAGCACAGCAAAGGGCCACGAGCAGCACGGTGCAAGCACTGCCTTTCCTCCCCTGCACTGGGAAGGCTCCTTCCTCCCACACCTGGGACACAGCAGCCCTGCCTGAACTCACTGGTCTCCACCGGGAGCCATAAAGGAGCAGCCTGAGAAAACAGACAGCAAGTAACTCTGGCTTAACATCCATCCACAAATACTTCTATATTTATACACATGTGCACACACTCACATGCAAAGAGAAGCATCATGCAGAGCTTAAAAACCGCTGGCAGTTTACTTAACCATGAATTGAGACCAGACAAAAGCCCTGAGCAGAATGAATTCTGCTGAGCAGAAGCCCAGCACACAATGCTGCAGCAATCTCTGTTAAAAGGCTGATGTTTCCAGAAAAAAAGCAGCATCTCAAACCCAGAAGGTTTTATCTGAACTTTATGGATTTTCGAGATTGCTGATACAATGTCATGGTACTTTGGTTTGTGCAAAAGATTACTTTTGTTGGTGATCAGGCATTTGTAAAGCCATGAAACTAACAGGTAAACAGCTAGACTCCAATCATGTAAGTCAGGGTGCAAGTTACTTTGTTTGGCCAAGACAGATCTTTTCTATCCTAAGGAACTTTCCATATACTGTTAATCACAGTAAGGTTCTAATCAAATCAGGAAACCAATAAACAGTGTAATTCTTTATCAGAGGCACTATCTTCAAAGAGCAAATTAAAATTGTTAAGATTTAGAGTGTTAGGAATTTAAAAATAAAAACAGCTGTGAGCTCTACAGAGCTGTGTAGAGTTCAGTCCCTCCAATACCACTATTGACTATAAAGGACTTTTTGAGGAAGTTAATTATCATTACCAGAAATCAAGAGAACAATTAAACCATACACAGTACATTTTGATTCAGAGCACTTACAATAAACTACGTTCCATTTTACTAAGATTTTATTACTGCATATTTATTTTCCTTTTATAGTGTCATTTATCATTTCTTTTAAAAAGAAGAACTATAAAAAATTATATAGCGATAGTCTACATACAACTGCACATCTCCCAGGATGAAGGGAATCAAACACAGAATGTCTAACTGACCTGTAGAGTCTGAGACGAGCTTTACAGGATCTCCCAAAAATCAAAATGAACACCAAGACAGATTCATGTAGTACATCCAAAAGACAACTTTTGAAAGCTGATATAGAGCATGATGATGGGACATATATCATCTGCAGCAAAGTCTGAAGGCAGTAACAAAGAGCTGAAAGTATGTATTGATTTTAAGCAGAAAGCCCTTGGATAAACTCTCAGCTGTACTTTTTCTCACCCAACTTGTTCATCACCTCACAGCAAAATGATACTGGGGTCCATAATAACAATATTCATGTAAGAATCCTTCAACACCACTGACAATAGAAAAAAGCACCTGTCAGATTCCATGGATCCCTCAAATCAGGACTGGGATGAGGCTGTCATAAATGTACATGAACTGACAGAATCAAACACAGCTGCCACTTCTCCTTGCAATCCCTAATCTGTCTAGATTTTTTTTCTTCGTTCTTCCCATTCAGTTAAATTTCTCATTCTTTGTTGTAGTCATGGGCTGGGGCAGAGACTGCGGGCAGATCACAGCCCAGGGCTCCCTCCCCCTCCCCAGCAGATTGTGAAGTGTTTATGACCTGGCTCTTATGGCTCTAGAGGTGCTGAATGGCCTTTTCCCCCCTCCGACTCTCAGCTCCTGATGGGCAGCTACAGACCAACCTTTAGCCGGTTTGGTCCGTACTTGTGGATTTTATTGCCCAGTTTGTCTCTTCAGCTCACATTTGTAAGCTCCAGAGCAGATTTTTCCCTGGGTAACACTCTGCAGCTCAAAGAACTCTTCTTGTTTTTATTACATCCTTAGTGATTAAAGGGATATTTAAACCTCACAATGTTCCCTGCTGTGAATATAAAAGCCTAGCATCATTTCAGATAGATGTGCTTAGAAAAATAAATTAAAAATTAGCCCTACTATATCGAACAAATGCTTCCAAGTGGTTAAGAACATCAGACACCTGAATGATTTAAATATATTGGATACAATTGCTTGACAAACCAAGGGATGACCCATGGCTTTATCCTACCAGAAGAGTTACAAGTTTCCCTTGGAATGAGGACAACAGAGGTGTGCAATGACTGCATTATACTGAAAATACTGGATTTTGTCTACTTAGGCATAAATGACTTAGATTTCTTCTCCTCTCTAACCTTGCAAACACTAATACACATAATAGGTGCTACTATTGAAAACACAAACTTTGCTTTTGTGAGGTGAAATTGTTTTTAAATGACTGCCACTTCACAGCCTAACCTATGCCTGCCAACCAAATGTAGATACAAACAGTACAATGTAAATTCTACAGAAATATTTAAATTCTGCTCAGAAAAGTGCTGGGGAGTTGTGCAGGAGGAAATCAAAGTCACGTTTGAGAGCAAGCATCCCTGTGAGCACAGATCAGATGGTTATCAATAACGAGGTCACTGGTTTTGCCACTCTCTAATACTGCAGTTACTGGTTTAAGCTTCTGCAGGGAGCTACTGCTGGAGCCAGATTTGGTGAGCTGAACCTGCCTGGGATGGAGGTTTGGACTCACCACCAAGGAGCTTCATTTTCAAGTAAGTGCTGACAGTGCAGAGAGAAGCTCCCAGGCTTAGAGGACTTGTGCTCTACGGGACAGAGTGGACAAGTTACAACAGCCTGGGAGGGCTGGTTTAGATTATCAGAAACTAAGGCAAAAATTTGAAGTCTCAGTCCATTCATGGTTCCCTGTTATGCCTGACTTTTTTTGTCTTGCATTTCCTCTCCAAGATGGAGTTACTCCTGCTTCTCCCTTTGCATTATCATGTGAAGAAGTTGTCCAAGGGAAGAATTGTTGACTTCTGGAGTTCCTCACCCCAATTCCAGATTTCCCATTAAGAGAAGATCACTTAAACTTTTGTTTTGAACAGTGACATTCAGCCATATCCACCTATAAAAATATGGTAAATATTAAGGAGGTTCCATTATAGAGATAATTTGTAGGGTTTTCTGCACTAAGTGTGATGATTTCATTTCCTTGTTGGAAACATAACCACAAATATAACCAGAGGATACATATGTGAAAACAGCTGAGCAAAAAAGTGGTAGGGTTTCTTTCTGTGAGCCTGCTGTAAAACAAACTGGTAAAACCACATGTAATTCTTGTCACCTCATTATCAAAACTGCTGGGGAACTGGAGGGAGATTGAATGAGCTGAACACCAGAAAAGATTAGGAGAGTTGGTTAAGTAAAGCTTCCCTGATTGATGGCTCTGTACAGAAAGAAGAAATGAACATGTCTGCAGGGTGTAAACATACAGATGACAGAGGAATTAATATGCTACAAAGGGATATAATTATCTTCATTAGTTGGGATGAAAATAAGAGAAGCAATCTGACTATCTAGGAAAAAACACAGTGGCTGTGCAAGGGCAGCCTGTTCAGAGGAGCAGACGGAGCCCTTCCTGTATGAGGCTTTTAACGGCTTTGTGCACGCACCAGTGGCACTGCAGAGAACCGTCCTGCCTTTGTGTGAGCAGCAGAGCAGGCTCAGAGGTACCTGCTCCTGTCTTATTCCTATGATTCCTCGAAGGAGCACTAAATGAATTCTGGGGCCACAAGGAAGAAAGGATGTTCCACTGGCATATGAACAGACTGCTTCCCAGTGGGATGTAACCCGGGCTCACTGACACACTGTGGTTACAGCACTGCACACACAGCACAGATTGCAGAAGGGGGAAATCTCCAGGCTCCTCTTATCTGATCACACTGCTTCAGAACCTTACTGGTGATCTCAATTCCCTGGAAGGAGACTATTTCTTTCTTCCACTGACTCCTAAGAGCTGAAGAATCTGGATGAAGTGTCTGGGGAATGGGGCATCATCCAGAAGGGAGCTGAAGCTCAAATCAAGTGAAATGCAAAAAGAAAGAATCTTCATGCTCAAGTTGTGGATGCTTCTGCCATTGGTATCCTCTTGCTGGGCTCAGGGGTCCTGCCATCAGCTTTGTGAGGCTCTTTGCCATCAGCTTCTGTACCCAGCTGAGGATTTACAAAAAGAAAATCCCGTATTTCCACACATCGTAAATCACAGAAGGTCAGCTATTGACTCCCAAGGGAGGTGTGACTGCAATCTAAGCATTGCTGACCTTGGGAGAGCACTCCTCTTCCCCACTGCAAGGCTTAGGTCAGGCTGATGGGAGAGGTGACAAGTTATTGAGCCATTGGGTTACATCTCTCAAGAAGTGCCTGTGGGTGACAGTGCAGATTCACTAAAGCCACCAGTCATTGTGTTAGAACTGACAGAAGATTGATCCACGGACAAGACAAGCATTATCTCTGCAATTCTGAAGCACAAAGTTTATGAGCTGTTCTCCTCTGTGCTTTCAGAGAGCTTCAAATGGCCCTCAAGGGAGAGAAAAGAACTTCAGGTTACACAACCATGTCCACTGTGTTCATTTAACTCCTGCACAGTGTTCATGATTCACCAAGTCATTTTCTGTGTCCTAACTCCTGCCACAGGCAGCTCCTCCCTTTTTCCATCACAGTTTTCTTTTCTATCCCTTGATAACCAAGAACAGGCCAGAAACAGAACATTCCCTGTGCTGAGAAGTCCTTTCCTTTGAGGAATCCAACCTAGGGCTTGCAACAAACTGGGATGGACAGTACCTCCCTCTCTTCTGTTTCAGCCCTAACATTCACAGAAACGCCACATTCAGCTTTACAAACTCAAGTCCTTTTTACCAGAACTGAGATAGCTCTGGTCAAGGCAGTGGGTTATTTCTCATGGATTCTGGAGAGGGATATGTAGCAAACCCATCAACTCATTGTTTAAAGATGTCTTTAACCTTGTAGAGAGGTAAAACTCACATAACAGTTATTTAGGAACAGAACTTGTCAGGTTCTGGTTTAGCACTTCCTGCCTGAATTTTTTTCTTGCCTGAAGACAAATGAAAATATTCTTGCAGAAATACAGGTTCTTTTTCCATTTGCACTAGGATCAGGAAATTCATAATAAAGGAAGTCATCACTGTTTACCTGCATGTCCTACTGACCAGCTCTGGCTTCTGCAGTGCAGCCATTCTCAATGACTTTGTGACCCAAGGAGTTCCAAACTGCTTCTGTGCCACATCCACATTAGTTATTTCTGTCTTGCATTAGGTGATGCAGTGACAACCAATCTGCAGTGGGATTATCACCATTAAAAGGTTTTCCAACAAGCCTGGCCTTACAACTTGTTTGCCATCCCCAAAGGTAAAACTGAAACTTGCATCTTACTAACGTTTTACTCAGCAAAGTACCAAGGGTATTTAAGCCTCTATCTGGTTCTGTTTGCAGAGATAAAAATTATGTTAATGGAAGAAGACAGTGTGGGAGACAGTTCTTCTTGAGCAAACTCTCCCTAGGCTCAAGAATCCTGGGTTTCCTGACAGCAGTTCTGCTCCAGCTTTTCCAGAAGGTTGTCTTCAGAAATGGAATTAGACCCTTAAGAGAGCTGTCATTTAAACTCATTCACCAATCAGAGGTTGTCTTAAGTAAATATCAACGTACTTATGCTCATTCCATGTTCAGCCAAGCAATGTAATATATTTTCTTCAGCAAATAAACCAGAATTCAGCACAAATAAAAGCAGCAAAATCAACCTTCCCCACTCCAACATCACTCTCCAGCAGGCAAAATGCTAAATCTACATCAGTGTTTTGGCAGTAAGGAAATATTCTCAAAACAACAGTATCACAGCAGTAATGTCTTCTGCTTTGGAAATGTGTTACCTTGATGTTTATACAACCACAGGAGACCATTCAACAATGGCAATGTGTTAATTCCATTGACATTATCGCTCAAATTCAGTCACAGGGGCTGGCGAATTCTTTTTTTTACATGGCTCTTTCATCTAAAAGAGAATAAAGCAGGACATAATTGATGGTTAGTAACATATTGTAAAATGGTTACAAGACACAGGAAATTTCAACCGGGAAATGGAAAAAACTGAAAAATCCAAGTAAGTCTTAATTAGAACAGAGACTTGGGTTTCCTGCACTGAATTATCCCAATTTCTCAGCATTCAGAACTATGGATTCTCCAAAAAACTGAGTGTGTTCTACACTTACATGAGGAGACACTTGTTAGTCCTCTCCAGAACTTTGCTCATGGGAAGCTCTGAGTTATTTGCAGTTATTCACCATGACAAAAACCCAGGTAACTTTTTGTATTTCTCTCGTTTAACTTAACTATGGGAGTGGTTCCTAGTGGATACTAATATTCATTCACTAAAGATTAAAAATCCCATGGTTTTACCTAAAATTGGCTAGAAGATAAAATTTTAAGACATACAAAAATGTCCTAGCTGCAAATTCAGTGGCCCTTTAGGGGAGCAGGGACAGTTTGGGACAAGTAGTTTGTATTTGATGAAGACAGAAAATGGAAGATAAATTGAAAAACTCACCAGCAAGTGGGACAGCTCTGATGCACAACTCAGTTCTTTTGACCCTTATGATTTAATCACTAAATCAATGGTGTTATTATGAAATAGGTATGGAAAGTGAATATTGACAAAGCCCAGATATAGAACCCATGAAGAATGAGCCAGCTTCTAATGCATCTTATTCCAAATGTATCACCAGTTCTGCTGCTTCTCCTCTGAAAGGCACCAGGATTTCCTTGCTGGAACAATGTCAGTCACTGAGGATAGGGGAGAAAAGCTGTTAAAGAAAATGATATTCCTAATAAACACTGCCTTGGAGATCACATGAAGACAGGTACCACTAAAAAGAAGTTAATTTTATGATCTCCCTTTCTGGAATTTATGAGATTACACTAGTTGTTCTGTAAAGTTCATCTATATGCCATAGCCATCATAATTTCAGGGAGAAGCAATTAGGGCTGAATTTTTTATCAGCAGAGATATTTCCACCTTTCTTTGGCCTTTGGAATTTTTCGGTGGTTAACTGTGAACTTTGGAGATTGGACGTGCTAAGGAAATTAAGTCCGTTTATTTTAAAACACCTATTTTCCATGGAAATTTTAGTTGAAGAAATACTCTAGGTCACTGGAGAAACTGTACACAGCACAAGGCTAGGGTGACATGCAACCTGAGGCTGCACTTTGCTGTCTTCATTGAAATCAAGAGGAGCTATTTATGTTTTGGTACCTTGTTGAATCAGGCACATCTTTTAGAAGAAACATTGTCCTCCTCCTCTCTCCCTCTTTCCCAGCAGACACTCTGCACTTGGAAAGAACATTTCCATATTTTCATATTCTTCACAGGTACTCTTCCATGGGTGCTGTTAGTACCAGATAACAGCAGTTGCTGCACTGCTGAGTCTGAGCCTGAGTTGTCAGAACTGAAACATGACCACAAACACAGCCCGGGCATTATCTCAGTGATAAAGGTATTTCTGAGTTTCACTGACACTGCAACAAGTTCATCTTATTAAAAAAGAAAATGCAGCAGGAATGCATTTAAGCACGGACTATTTACTCTCTCTTACACTTGAATTGAATCCTCAATTATGTAAAAATGAACTCCCCAATTTGGAGGGTGACACCTCCAGAGCAGCAGCTGAATCCTGCACAGTTGTTAAGGCCCTTGTGTCTGCCCCTCAACAGCTGCCAATACACACGTCCAGGGGCTCAGCCCAGCCCAGGCAGCTGCACAGGGACATCTCTGTGGTGAGGGGGAGGCAGTGCAAGACATCAGGGATTAAAATGACTCCCAGGCTTTCTAGCAATCCTGCACTGCTTTCTCATCTTTTTTTTTACATTGAGAAATCCAGCTATATTAGCAACTTCCAAGGAAAAGTACAGGCCTGGTAAAATGTGCCCTTGTAGGAGAATCCTTGCCCAGTTCACTGGAATATTCATTTTAGAGACAGGAAAAAGCATCATGGTGCATCCATTGTGTACCAGTAAATGCACTCAGCTTGTTTGGCTTCTACAGAAGGACGCACATCTGTCTAACCACAATTAAAACATGAGCCGACAGCACTGCCCAGATGCCAACAGCTGGTTCTGACTGCACTGGCAGAATCCAAAGGCTTCCTTAGCTTGCAAAGCAAAGTGATCAAGAGACTCAGGTTATCCTGCACTTCTCTTTGCAGCAATACTTAACGATGTGCAATCCCAAGCTGTTATTACATTCTAAGAAAGCCAAACTGAAAAATCACCTTGTACCACTGCTACTTGCTGTAAGAAAACACATCAGGCTCTTTGTTCTGCTCCCAGGAAAGCCCATTTACTTATTAAAGTGTAGGAAGCATTTCCAGCAGGGTGTCTATTGGGAGAGCCATGGCAGCAGTAATTTGTTTGAACTTGTGCTGCTTACTTGAGGGCACAGCATTGCAAATTGATGTTGTAAGCTCAGAACTTCCACTACCAATTTCTAAACTCTGAGTTTTTTTCCCGAACCCCTCTAACCTAATGGAGGTCTAACATACAGCCTAGATATTTCTAAGTGACAAATTCCTATATTCAAGCTGCTTTCTGACATCCACATAGCATGGTGAGTTTGTATGTCGGCTCAATTAACAAGCAATTCCTTGAGCATCTAGTGCCATCTCTTAAGGGGAAAATTATCATTGCAATCTTACTGAGTTACATTTTATATATATCCAAGCATTTAGAAGAGAAAATGTGACTCTTCATACACATTAGGGTGTAATTTAAGGAAATGAAATCTCTGGTGTGATTTAAATTACAAGGAATCAAAGAACACTTCTGAAGTATGAAGCTTTTCTGCTCATACAACATCCTTTACTAATTATTACTGAACAGTATGTGTTCAGTGCTATATTAGATCATAGTTCATGCAATGCATATTGCATATAAAACTCAGTTGCATATTATTCCTTGTGAACAGCCCCCTGGATCTGTCAGACGCCTCAGAGAAGCGAAATGAAAAGAATGTGAATATATAAGCAGGTCCTTAGGCTAACTGCAAATATATGTAACAATTCAGCATTCACACAGGAAGCACTATGTCTAAAATACCTTTGCCCTGTTACATGGCCTTTGACTTGTAGTTACAATATCACTCAACTAAAATGAAATGAATACCATTCCAAAGTGGTTCTCACATGCTTATACCATATATGAACTTTGTTTACATTCCATTTATACTGGAATTCACTGTTCCTTGCAGGGTCTCTGAAAGAGATGGGAGTGAATAAAACAGGCTGAGAAATAAAACTTGAGAGGGGGATATCTGTGTCTAATCTGAGAGTAAAAACTACTTTTTACCATATATGTTGACTCTGCTTCAGATAGGCAGTTTCCTTCAATAAGACAATGTACTTAGAGAGACATTGCAGAGTGTTCCTCCCACTGGGATTATATAATGGAATGTTTTTGTACCAGCTACAGACACAATCACTTAATTGCGCAGATGAATCTTACATGCAGGCAGAAGTGTGATTTTACTTTTCCCCTTGGTGGAAGGGATTTGATTCTTCTCATTCTGCAGTCAGTGCGTGGCCTCAGCTCCATATCCCTGCTCCCTTTCCTGAGCTGCCAGATGGCTGCAGGACCTGATCTCACCTCCGGGCTGCTCCAGATAACAGAGACTGTCTTACAACGTTTTATCCAAGCTTGAACACTATCCATCATTCTCATATACGTTTTCATCCCAGGTTAGAATTTTACTTTAACAAAACTACCTCCAAACCCTTCACAGATCCACAAGTTGCATGTTCATCACCTACTCCTGGGCTCAGTTACACGAGCACAAACCCCACACCACTGCCATGAACCAGGATTCAATCCTAGTTCAATCAGGACTTACATTGATGAAGCTGAATACATTATTTGAGCCCTTTTACACAAGACTGACTGTCGAGAGAGACCATTAACACCACATTATAATATGTTGCACATTAAGAAAATGGAAATGCCCAGTGGGCTTTTCATAGAGGAATTAAGAAAAAAAACCCAAAACAACAGATAAACAGATTTTGTGGGAAAAGCAAGTATATAGTGGATCTGTTTTCCTGCCAAGTGTCAATATTAGTGGTAACAAAGTGAGCTCTGGCTTTCTGTTGCCATGGCCAGAAACACAATCCTGTAAACAGCCTATGAGGAGTCTCATTCCCTCTGCTTTGAATCAGACCATACATTATGCAAAGGACATATGGTACAGTAGCAGAAAGCCCTTAGAGCTGAATGAGGGCAAAACCAGCAATGCACAGTAGTCTCAGAAGTTTCAAGACAGATCTTGGTAATCCATTTAGGGTGGGGGGTTGGTCCCCCCCTTTTTTTCCCCCCTCCCTTCTCTCCTCTGTCCTAGGGCCCCCTCTAGCGCTACTGGAGCAGCCAGTGGAGCACCCAGATGACATGGGATAACTCTGGGCACTCAGCTGGAGAGATGCATCCACAGCCAGCAGACACCTGCACGAAGCTGTGCTGGGGTAGGTGAGCTCAAAGACAGCTTTAAAGGCTGGACCAGAGGCTCTGCAGTTGGCTAAACAAGCTCTTGCCGATGGGTGTCACCCTCACAGATGCATTAAATGAACAGCAGCAGGAAGAAAACTGTCTATTCAGGGAAATGCATCTTTAAATCTGTGGTGAGATTTGCCTGGGGTTCTCTATACATTAATGTGAAAGAACCATTTGAGTGAAGGTAAGTCATCCTCCAGAAGCCAACAAACCCAGATGCTGGTCTGTTAGCCTTTGCAATCCTACCTGTTCCCCCATGCCCTGCAAGGACAGCTGAGAGTCCCACAAAGGTGTAACTTGGGGTGGTACAGCCTGTGGGACAGTATCCTGAGGTTACTCCAAAAATCATAAAAAACCACCACAACTTAGCATTAGTGGATCCCTAGTCATTAACTGGAAGGGAAAGGTGGTAATTAGCACTCAGCCTACAGTGAACTTCTTACCACCATCTTCAACTGCAAGAGCAAAGCCTCTTCATCCCAGCTTTACATGACTAAGAGACCACAAAAATTTGTCTGCTGCTTTTTTTTGGTGAGCATCTCAACTCATTTACCTGCCACCTAGTCCCCTGAAAATATGACAAGTACCTGCAGGAGCAGAAATGAGCTCTGCTCAGTGTAGAACACTGCAGACACAGGCTACACCACAGATTTTCACCCTCACTGAAATACCCAAGTCAATACCGTGCTTTTGGCGGTGGTGTGATCCCACTCTGAACGGCAAGACCTTGTCTGTTCTCACCTGGCCCCTCTGCTTCCTTCAGTCCATTTTGTCTCCTATCAGCTTTGGCTGCTGTGCCTTCCCCATCTTTTTCTGGTCCCTTTCTCCCTGACCATATGGTGTTTATTTTGGCTGCAAAAGACATTAATTTCATTATTCATGAGGAAATCTCACTCCAATTAAGAAAAAAAAAAAAAACAACCAAGAAACAACAACTGACAAACCCTAGTACATGACAAAATTAAGGAGGTTCTCAGTATCTTCCTTGATCTGCTATTTTGGTTTTGGAAGGAAACATTATTAGCTTTTGAAGAAAATGCTACAGCATTTGTCAGACAGTGGGCAGAAGCCACTAATGACAGCTGTGCCCAACAAAATTAATTCTTAGTAAAACACTAGTCCTTGCTTTAGAGAGATAAATTCTCAATGGTCTTAACTACACATGGATTACATAATCCCTGTGCCAGGAAATGAAATTGCATAGAAAAGCCAAACCCCAGTACTATGTACCTTAACAGTACTTTCACCTTAACGGGGAAAGACACTTTACTGTGTGTAAAAACAGTACCCAGTAACAGCACAGAAAGGCTATCAACTCTCCACAAATTACTCTCAACAGCTGATTCAAATTAATTTTTTTCCATTTGCTTTGGAATAAAAAAGATTTGCCACTTGCCTGAAAGTCTTAACAGTTTGGCTTTCTGGGAAGACAGATTTCAGAAGCAATGGTTACCCAGTACATTCTGAAGACAGATGTAGTGCTTACATCTGATATGCAACTTGGTAAGTTGGATCTTGCCTAGGCTTGGATTTCAAGGTCTTACCACCAGGATTAGACCGAAATAAATTACTTCTAGTAAAGTCATCACTGACTGCAGTTTTACTATAATGCTTTTTTTCCTTGATAATTCCACAAGATTATACGGCCACGCTTCAGGAGATGCCATACTAAGTGAATACTTCTGTTAGTAAGGATTTGAAGTTCTTGCCCCAAGTACCTTTAGGGATGGTTCTTCAGACAAATATTGTATCTCAATGCATCCAGGGACCTCAGCATCTTCATTCCAGAAAAGGTCTCCTTGAACTGCAGAACTATATAAACTGCACTCACAGAGACAGTTACACTTACTGTTCTAGCTTTCCTAAACCAGCAAAAACTTTAATCCTTCTCAAAAAGCAGGACTAGAAGAAAAAAGAAACCTCAAGATCAGACATTTTAGGATGCTCTGGAGAAAAAAAATAGCAAAAAGCCTAATGCCAAGGAATCCTTAAGAATAATAAAGAAAAACAACCATTTTCAGTGGTCACAGTCAATTAAGAAAATCAAACACTTTATGTATCAAACTCAAGCTAAAGTGTGGACCTAAAAATTTAAATGTGATCCTTAAGTTAGCAATACATTTAAGAATATACATTAGCCAAAAAGTCTATTCCATTTGGGTGAAAAAGCCCTATTCAGAACTAGATCCTCCCAATTGTTTTCCATTTCTCATAAGAAGCTGATTTACTTTTTCCTGTGCTTTCTTCTAAAACATCTAAAGAACATGCTTATATAAAACTTCCTCAGCCTTTCACCAGTCAATGACTACACAGTACACTGTACACTGCATTTATAATAACCTACAGCAAATTTAAGAGCAAACACCGAAAAAATATTACTGCTAAAAACACCTGTTTGGTTTTACCATCAGCTGCCTCATTTTTTTCTACATCAATTGTATTCAGCTCACCTATCACTTGTAGCAAGTGAACAAGTTACAAACAGTTGCTAACACATCCAAAATGAACATGCTCACTTGCTTATAAAACCACATTTTCTTCAAAACAAAAAACCCCAGAATTTGAGAATAAACTTGCAATACAAACTTTACTGCTGCTTCTTTTTATCCACAGTCCATTTATGATTCTTATCAATGAGATCAATCACTGCAATAGTGGATTAAGAGCAAATTTGTACAGCCAAATATTCTGTGTGATCCCACTCCCATGTGGTGTCTTCCCCCTTATGTTGTTCATCAGCTTCTAAAGACACCAAGAAGGGTGGAAAAGAATTCACATCATGTCTCAGGGGGGAAGTGAACCCACTGCAAGCAACCTTGGCAACACTGCCTGACCTGGGTTCTGGGTCACACAGACCAAACCCATCCCAAGAGCTCTGGAAGTCTTCAAAAAATAAAAGGCCTCCCATCACGTCTCCCCAGACTCTTTTTTCTTATTCAAGAAATAGAAGAGGAACAGTACTCTTTCCAGAACCAGGCACCTTGTGCCCTCTCAAACAAACAGAGACAACAGTGCATTTCAACTTTATTAGAAAAGAAACCCAAAAGTTTATACAAAGCTCTGCATTTTACAGAAAACCAACCCCCCAAACACAAAGAAACCCAACATTGCAAGCTGTATGCATTTTCTGTTTTCATATACATACATATATATATATGTACATACACATATATATATGTGTGTGGGCGCACGCGTGTGTATATATAGTGTGTGACGGTTTTTTTTTTTGCATGGTTTGCATTCATTATTTTACAAAGTTAACATTCAGTAGAAAAAAAAAAAGGATTTTTGTTACCATTATTTTCTCATATAAATAACTGCGAGCAGTCCCTCTGCAGATAGATAAAAAACACCTTTTCGTGTCATTCTGTAAAAAACAGACATTACTGAAATGGTACTGAAATCTTTCAAGTTTTTTTCAATACCACCATAAAAATATCATCTAGCCCCCAATTCAAAATGCTTGTCCAAGGCATTAGAAGAGAAAGGACCGTAAGACAATTCTGGAAAGATCAGTTCTTTAAGCCAACATTCAGGTAGATAATTTTTGCTGGACCTCATACATTGGTGTGAAATGAGCACAAACAGCAGACCAACCTCTCTGTCTGCCTGGAAAAGCTGGTTCTTGTGTCTGTTTGAAAGAGCCAAATTCCAACAAAGCACCCAGCAGTGTGAAGGAGCTGACAGACTCTCAGCTCACCCTCCTCACCCTATGACAAAGCCACAGACTTTCTTGATGCAATTAAAATCTCTACCAGCTCAGCAAATTTTTCCAACTCCATTCACCTTTAAAGGAGCTGTTGGATTAATCATGGCATGGTTAGACAGACATCAGGTTGCTGAATTACTGGGAGAAAAACTTAGCTAGAGGGGAAAGTGCAAGACAACTAAAAGGAAGAAAACACTATAGAAAAGAGCTACCGGAGCAACTCCCAAGGCTCTGGTTTGAAGAAGCAGGAACAGTAGAGAGATATGAACTGCAGCTCAAATCCTTGTGTTTACTGAAGTTCCCAGTGACAGCGTGATCCACATTAATGAACTGCCTGGTAAACAATCATTCCTTTCATCAAGCACCATGATGGGGAGAATGGCGAAGATTTTGAAGGCAATACAAGTGGTGATAACAAAGGTAATGAAAGTGAAGAACACAATGATGTCAATTAAATGGAGAGTAATGCCAATGAAGATGTTTCAACTTCCAGAGATGCTGGCAACAAGTAGAATGGTTATATGGTTGGTGTTGATGATGGCCAGAATTCATTCATATGTCCATGTAGTCATCATCTTCATCAGTATCACTTTCCAGTGAGGACTCCTGGCTTGAGGTCTCTAAGATTTCCAAAGCTGGCTGACAAAGGCTCTCCTTCTTTACATTCGCTGCAGACTGAGCAGACAAAATAGCAGACTGATCCCAAAAAGAGAGAGAGAGAATATATTGCTAAATAGTCAGGATAAACCCGTGATTACAGGGACAAAAGCCCACTGGTTGCTATTCCTTCACATTCAATAGCTGTCTTATGTCTGTAAAAGATGCCATCCTAATGTAAAGCAACATAACATTTACCAGTAGGCTTCCCCACAGTTAATGTTCTGGTAGCTTCCACTAACCTAAGAACTGCAATGGCTGCATTAGCTCACTCAGCCATTTTTATAATTCTTTCCAATCCCTCAGAAAAGGGATAAGGACTTGAATAGCTCTCATTTCACCCACGGCCAGTATCTCACCAGTCCTTAAAAAATTGGCTCCTGCTGGTAACAGCTGGCACCTTCTTCCACTACTTATATTACCTCTGGTTAGGAACTGGGAATATGAGCTGCTGCTTCTTTCATACAAGTATTTTATTGAGGGGAGAATTAAGATAAAAACAATAATCTAAAAAATTATTGTTTCCCTTTTATTACCTTTAATTTTTGCTTGGTCTCTTCTGAAATGCTGCCCTTTGGAGAAAGGAGGGTGGGAGTGGGTGGAGTGACAGTGATCTCAGGTGGAAATTTGGTGACAGATGAAGGTATGAAAAGCTTTGGCATGTTGGGCAGAATGCGAGTTTTTACTCGGGTGCCATCTGTCTTGTTCTGCTGACTTCCCAAAGTCTGTGAACTGGAGCTGAGTTCAGGCTTGGAACTGGAGGCTAAACAGAAAACAGTAAGAAAAAACATGTTAGGAAGTTATCTAGGATTTCAGATGTCAAAAAAGAGAGAAGAGTTCATTGTTAAGACATATGGCTGGCTCAAAAGGCCTTTCTTCAAGCCTTGCATTAATCAAAGCCTAGAACCAGAAAAAAGTACCTCAAGATTGTATAATAAGAACTGGAAACCAGTAGTAATTAAAAAATATTTTACTGGACAGCAAAAACTCAATCTGGCCAAGCACTGACCACCTACATCTACTACAAACACCATCTTCCCACTTGTGTCATGCAATCATCTCATCTTTGCATTCTCTGTCTTTCCATTCTGTAATGCAACGAATAAGGCTCTTTAGCTTTACTTACAAGTCTGAATTTCCTCCACCACAGCGTCGCCTTTGTAATTATTGAGAGAGCAACTCCTCAACAATTTGAGAAAAATATATGGTAACAGTTGTCAAAATTTCCTCATTGCTCTGTTCAAATCCTGCCATAAAACCCTCTTTGGTGTGCTCATGCCACTGTCTCCCACACCAGATAGCATCACTTCCACATTCTTCCCCAGTGTCTCAGCTTGTGGTGTTTACAATGCAAACTTACTCAGAGTTAGTTGAGTACATCTCATAAGAAGAATCCAGCCCTTCCCTAGGCACTATCACATTACAAAATGATATATACACAACAATAATGAGGAGATGACAATGCTTTCACATTAAAAACTGAAATTTTGTTAAAAGAGATTTCTTACTAATAATGCTACTTCATATGGAGTCAAAATTATTTTTTTAGAAGCTATATAAATGAAAACATCAGAGCCTTTCTCAGTCTGGTAATAATGACAGGTGTTCATACACATTTTTTCAGGTTCAGCATTGTCAAATACATCTCTAGCAGATTTTGGGAACAGACATGGCCACTTATACACAGCAAAATAAAATGCCAGTTTCCTAATGCTATCCTGAGAAACAAGTAGCAGTAGGACAAACTAAGGGATGTAAAATTGAATTGTATGTTCTCAGCTGAACACAGGAATGTAAGAGCTGCCACAACAGACGAGGCATGGCTTTCCATCAAGGTCAGTGACCCATCTCCGTGGGCAGCCAATCCTTTCGAACAGTAATCACACACGGGGTAACCTCCCTCCCACAAAAAAGGAAAAACAGGATACCCCAAACATAAATATCTATATTATGCTCTCCTGAAATACCAGGTTTTACATGTTTTTTCAATTAAAGCATCAACTCCTACTTGGAAAGAGGGAAGAGGAGGGATAGAACACATTAAGTGCTGTAATGCTGGCTTTTATGTTTACTCAGACTGAGTCAGTTTTGTGAAAAACCATTTCCTTCTGCTAAATATTTGAATAGTTTAATCCAAAGTGTTACCATAGTGCCCCATAAAAAATTTCAATTAAAACAAAAATTCTGCTTTAAAGGATGCACAAACTATACTGCATGATAGCCTGGTACACTGGGAGGTTTTTTTATTTGGCTTTGCTGCCATGGTATTTAGCATGCAAGACATGCACAAAAAAGAATTACCATTAAGGGATGACAGGGCACTTGCCCAAGGAGTTGGGACATTGCCAGGAATGCCTCTAAACTCCTGAATACTTGACTGGAAAGCAGGCAGACAAACTGAGCAATATCAATTCCAACTATCCAATCAATCAGTCCTACAGACTGATGCACAGCTCACCACCCCATCTCAGAATTCTCTGAAGCACAGGAAGCTCCTACCTGGGGTACAAACATGTCCCGAATTTGTGCTGGTCACGGACTCCACCTGCCAGCACACAGGCTCTGGCGATGGTGCCACCGTAGCCATTTTCATCTGCTGACAAAGCCGTGACTCCTGCTGCTGAAATCCAAGCCCCTCCAAAGGCACTTCAAGCTCTTCTTCCTCTTTAGTAATGAAATATAATTCACAGATTAAGAGACATCCTGATCTCTCTCCTAAATCTCAATTCTTTTGCTGTCTAACCAACTGGTAGGAAAGATTTTTTAACCCTTGCTCTATTTCTAAACCATAACATGACTGAGTGAAATTAAATATTGGCAAGCTAAGATGGCAATAACAACTTTTTCATACTTGGTGCCATCAATTCCAACTCTTAAAAAAAAAAAGCAAATGTCATTTTAAAAGTGAAAGAAAAAAAATGTTGTGTCTGACATTTTGTCATCTCTGCACATCTGCAAACAGACAACAGAGCGTTTCCTTTGGAGCTGTGAGGGCTGGAACAGCTGCCTCGTGCAGAGCAAAAATCCATCACCCTTAACGAAGTACCAGCTGTGATCGATGGGTCCCTCTCTGATCTCCAGCCACAGGTACCTGCTGCACTGAAGCACAGCTCACTGCTAAGTAAGATTAATTACTGTGAACACCAAATAACAGGGCCAAACCCATTTTTCATGAAACCAATACCCAGTGATACTGAATGCCCACTTTTCACTGATATATCCACTGTACCTCTATAAATACATTAGCCTAAAATTCCACCTTCTGCTATTCTAGAACCTGGGATGTTTATCACTCAGAATCCATGTGTGTGTGTACAATCTTGTTATTACATACCAGCTGTACCTGCTTTTAAATTAATGCAGTGTTAAACCAACTTTCTTACACACTGAGCTGCAAGTTGTACATAGCAGGAGTAATCTTCACCGAACTACTGAAAGCTACCACAGCCCTTTCTGGGCAGGGCAGACAAACAGCAATAACCCTTTCATGGCTATGGACACACAAACAAGCTCTTATTCTCTCTTAAAAATGAAGACATTCTTCAAAAACAAAGGCCTGTCTAGTCTAATTTGAATCACATTATATTTACACAGACTAAGGTGTGCACAGGCAGCTATAAGGACCAGCACATGCAGTGGATATTCACAGTCTCACTTGCTCTAAAATTCTTTGTATGTCAATGCTCTAAATTAATTTCGGATTTAGACCATGCAACGTCTTAAAAAGGAATACATATTTTAACTTTTCCTCATTGGAAAACTGCTCCCACACCCTCAAGTGTTGAAAACACTTATCCATCTTCACCAATATAGAGAAGAACTTGGAATTTACCATGGTAATATTCTCCTGTACAAGAGTTCCCCTTGCAGAAACTGCTTAAGACAACATTACAGCTTAACACCCTGATCTATGCAGTTTGAAAGATGTAACTTCTTTACAGAAATAGAATTTCTATGGTTCTTGAATAATTTGTATGAAAAAAGCTTAGGAAAGCAAGACTTAAGTTCTTTCATCCACTAATTTTCATTGGTAAAGAAAAGAACCCATCATCTAACCTTGTAGCTGAAAGCGCATATAAGCCTTAGGATAAATGAGATTGCTTGTAGAAAATTGTCCAATAGTTCCCAAAATGGAAAGTTCACCCACTACAGCACAAATCACAGGCAGCTTCTGTTCTGTGATGTTCCACTCACTATCAAGCACAAAATGGAAAGGTCTAATGCAGAAGAATGTCGTTCTCATTCTCAGCATTGTCCTGCACATTTCTCTCTAGATACTTCAAAACACAGCACTGGAAGTAGGAAAATAAGAAATTGCATCTGTACATGTATTAATAGATCAAATCAGCTTAAAAACAACACAGAAGGAAGTGCTTAACTGCAGGAATCTTGACTAGGAAACTCCTAACTCACAGTTTCCCTGCTGAAGGATCACTCTGGGTATTGCTGCCCTTTACACCATCACACGTAGGGATTTAACCTCACTCTCACAAAGCACCAGAGCCTGCAGGAAGCAGCAGCAGCCCCAGCGTGGCCCGAAGCCAACACACACATATCCCATTACACTGCTGGTGCCTGACGACAGGCTGCAGTCTAAACCAGAACACTCCCACACTGAAATGGCTACAAGACACTTGATCAAAGATAGGAGGAAACATTACAACATTTGAAGAAAAGCAGGATGAAAATGATGATGATTTCAGAAGATTACAAGACGGCCAACAAGTCAACTCCTTCTTAACTTATTCCAACACTCCAGAATCACAGTCTTAAGTGCCCAGGGTAAGTACTAACAGAATCTTTCTTATCCACTTATTAACCAAGAATACAAACCAGTAATTAACTTAGCAGGTACAAAACTATATACAAATAAACTGCAAATCCTACAGCCTCAACTATACTGCGAACGGAGAGCAGTTTTGTATGTACACTACTACTAAACTACATTAGGGACTTATTAGTTCACAATTCAGAATAAGAGCTCTGATTTACATTATTATTTAATGACAAAACTCTACCTCTTGTGCTGATTATAGTATTTGTTTAATTGTAAGATATATCATAGATTAAACTGATTTGCTGTACTTTATTTTAACTAAATTATGCCCCACTGACAAAAGCACTTTTGAGCAGCCTGTTTCTAGAAAGATGCTACAAGTCTGGCATCAGTCTAAGTTCTCTTATGAGCAATCAGCATCCTCATATAAAACTCCATCTTCCAGATCATATTTTTGTTAAGTTTTGAAGATGCAGTTTTACAGTGCAGTAAAATTAGATTTAAATTTGAATAAAATTATCTGACAGCCATTTTTAATGTAGAAGTGAATGGAAATCAAAGGGCAGGAGTCTGGCACACTTAAGTATTTCTATCACTGCACTTCTGAAAACAACACTTGTTAATATTCTATTAGAATGTGCCTTTCAGTACATGAGAAATCAAGAACCACTCTCTGTTGATCAATCCCTTGCTGTCAGAGATGTTCAATACAGTCACAAAATTCTATCCCCTGACTAGGTCATACACTTTATTTTTCAGGACTGTGCAATTATAATTCTTTTTCTTTAAATAGTCACTTGAGTGGCATTATTTCTAAGTTAAAAATAAAGTTAAAGAACAAAATATTTTTCAGACTTCTTGAAAATAGCACTAATTGGTTGTTTCGGGTAGACGTATCATAATTTATAGTATTTATACTTTAATATATTGAGTAGGTATTCGTTCTATCTTTTTTCATTACAGAAAAAAGGCCAAAACAGGGAAGAGCAAACAAGAAGAAATATACAGTTGGATTTCATAATTTGTCTAAAACAGACTTCTGAAGAGAATATTTTGATATTTGTCTTGAGGAGGATGCTGTTATAGTCCCGAACATAATGTCCTAGTTCTCCTAATAAAAACTTTCCCCAGGGAGGTAAAGACTCCACTAACTCATGAGCCACAATATTCTGCACAAGTGCAAGAACACGAGAATATAAGTTCAGCACATTCTGAAGGTGCTCGGAAGCTCAGATTTAATATCAGTTAATAAATCTTTTGATACTACCCAGTACTTGTACTGTCCTGGCAGGTTTTCAAACATTAGCCCTACAAACCCAGTTTAAAATAAAATCAGTTTCTGAAGACATAATATGCAGCAGACACTTGTCCCCAGGCTGAGGATGGGACAGGTGCTGTACTCTGGAGACCCATTTAGCACTCTCACAACACAACACACAAAATAAGCACATAGAAAAAAGCACAGATTTGCAATGCACGTCACTATTCATACAGAAAAGTTCGTCTCCAATCCAGCTGAATTACAAGGATTTTTTTTAGCCTTCCCTTTCCCAACAACTGCCTAAATACATATAAAATAGTACACAACACAGAAAGAGGGACATCATACCTTTCAACATCTCCCTGCTTTACTGAGGAAGAAACAAGCTGACAACAATTCAATGCAACAACCTACTCCAGCTTTCCTCTCCAACCTCTTCCCACTTGTTGCCAGGGTAACCAGTGTTTGCAGATGCCTATAGCGGGCGCCTGGGTTCATGACTTCATCACAGTTAATATCCTCTCCCCGTCTCTTTATACAGAGAATACACTACATGCATATATCCACACACTATAAACACACAGATTATACAACCCTGAAACCGGTTTTATACTGAAACCACTCACTATGCTATTCTGATGTATATAAAATCAAAAATAAGACTGGCAAAAATAATCATTTGGCAATCTGCAGACAGGGAGAAAGTTTAAAAGCAATAGTACTGTAACCAGTAAACAGCTGCTCTGGCCCCTCTGCACTGAAGACTTAATAATTTGATTTCATCATGCTGTCAGGCATAAGAGACATTAACATTAGTGTTATAAAACATTTTTAGTGGAATTTCAAAAAATCCTTTAGCCATGCACTAAATGTCTTACATTACAACTGAAAGACAAGCCCAGAAAATGTGACTAGCACCTGGGAAAATACATTTTCCAGTTTCTGACAGAAACAGTTTGACGTATTATAGCACAGAGATGTTAAAGAATATCAGCAACACACAGTGCATGCACAAAGCACCATTTCATTATAGGAAAGAGGAAGGAGCTGAGCTTTGAACTCCAGGACAGAATATTAACGTGATTTCAAAAGAAAATACAACGAGAAATGAACAGACAACATCTTCAAGTGCTTAAATAAAGCACTTGCACTGCTTGCCTTCATCCCTCTGCAAAATACCTTCCCCAGCAGTTCCGTGTGTCAAGACAAAAAGCCTGAAAATACATCAGTAGGATTTAGCCAATCTGTACTACCCTGCCTTCCAACCACTTCAAAAGAGCAAGGATTGAATTCTGTGTGCCTACAGACTCTAGGAAATACCTGTCTTCCCAGTTCCAGTAACAACTGGTTTACTCTGTAGCCTTGTGGCCACCCACAGCACACACATTTGCTCACAGAACTCATTTACCACACAAGGCAAAGACTGTGTTTTTCATGGTGATGGAAACAGGTCTGATCCTTTGCTCCCTGACACAGTGGAGTAAGCATCTTACCACATTTCCACAGAATAGTACTAATGTGAAAACAATTCATTTTCTGTATTCCATTTGCCTTTCCCTCCAGTGTGCTGGGAATTAATACAGCTTTTTTCCCCACACAGCAGTTGCAAAGGCCATGGAAAGCCTGAATTTGAAGGAGCTCAGAGTTTCCTCATAAACCGTAGTACTAAGTCAATGGAAAGACTGCACTGGAACACAAAGGTTGGCTCATCTGAACAGAGTTAAGGATGCTGAAACACAGAAACAATGAGGACATCAGTCAGGAGGTACCACAGCACAGCAGAGAGTGAGACTACCTAGCTCATCACAGGATGTGGCAAGTATACTTGGTAGCCTTTCTCTATACATTTTCTTTCTCTAAATTCATTCCAAATATCCTGCCATGAAATTTATTTCTAAAAAAGCACTGCCAAGTTATAGCTGTAGAAAGAAGTATTTGACTTGAAATGCCAAATTCAGGAAATTACATTCAAAGCTGATACACAAAGTCATATGTTAAAAATTAAGCATCAGAGTAATTTTGGAGGCGAAAAGCTGCAGAACACAAGTTCTATTGCCCCCTGAAATGAAAGAAATTCAACCAGTCTGGTGAACAGAAGTTTGGAGTGCAATAGCGTGGCACACTGCTATATTTATCACTATGGTCCTGAGCAGGGAGACTGTACTGCACAATTATACGAGACATACCCCAAAATGCTTCCTAATGCTGAGGTCAGCTCTCAAGGAACATTAATGAGACTGAAACTGAAAACAGGTGGCTGCTCTAAAAATGCTTCCTGGAAATAGTCCCTGGCCCATACTAACTCCCAGGTCCCTCTAACAGCCATGCTGGGGCCAGTCTAACAGCAGAGATAGTGGAATTCCTGTGTCCACAAACGTTTCCTGTCACCACTAACAGTCCTAGACATGCACCTGGCATGCACACAGGTAAGAAAAGCCCTGAAGTTCAGTACTAGCTTTCTCTCTTCTTTTTTAACAAAATTTCAATTTAAAAGAGCAAACAATGGGCTTAGATCAAAAAGACAACAGTTTGATATTCAACTACATGAACTTTCAAATGGCATTATAAAAACACAGCTAATTGATATTTGTTTAATATCTGACTCAGCAAGCACACATCATTTGGAGAGCACCACACAGCAGCACCTGTGGATAGGAACAGTCACTCGTTTGCAGTCCACTGCTTCTGAATTTTCTGTACGAGTTATCTAACAAAAGCTGTAAGACCTTTCCTTTGCCATCAATATTTCACCCTCCTTTGCCCTGACAGCCAGCTGAGCACAAGGAAATTAGCTAAAGTAGCTGGCAGAAAAATCTCTTAAGTGAATGTAATGACACCCCACAATTTTCTAAGAACTTTGTAAGCAACACAATACCTGTGCAGAGGGCTTATAACTACATCTCTCTTCAGTCTGCCTTTGTGCAGGAATATATGTAAATTTTATGCTGCTGATAGCAATCTAAAACTAGTGAAACTGAACCATATTGTAACCACACAGCATCTTTACCGTGTTCTTTTACAAAAGGTCTCAAAAAAATGTGTTTCAGTAGTGCAAGACATCCATAGGCCAGTGACTCCCCAGGATTTCCAGGGGGATTTAAGTGTGCACAGGGCTAGAGAGCCTCTCAGACCACAGACCTGCCCTCCCTGCTCTAAACCCCTGGCTCCACACCATCACCTCACACACCAGAGCTGGGCAGCTGCTGCCCCTGCCCTATTTGTTCTTCCTGACCCAACCTAGGTACATCAAAACGATAACAGTTTTAATGTCAAAGGATTATCTGCACAGCATTGGATTGAATAAATAAAATGTAAGGAATGTGAAGTATAGATATCAGAAATAGACATTAAGTGTACTGAAAAACTCTTCTGGAATGAGTTTGTTTCGACAGAAGGCAAATCAGCATACTTTCACAAAGGGAAGAGAAAGAGCCATGACTGACTGGTACTGTCTGAGCACTGCAAAAAGGAATTAAGAAGTCATTCACAAACAGGAAACCCCTGCTGACATCCAGCAGTCAAGTTGTTTTCAGAGTGCACCCATTGTGAAAAATAAAAAAGCTTCATGAAAAGCACGGATCAGACAGGGGGAAGTGAGAATCCCAATGCCAAGGAGGCTGAAGCAGCAAGAGATCAGAGAGAGAGGAAATGCAGAGCTCACTGGAGGCAGTCTGGCTGATTTCCATTAATGGCTCTGCAGTCACAGGTGGGCAGGAGCTTCTACCCCAGGACGGTACCAACGGTGTGGGGCTACAAGTATTTATAGAAGAGATTTTAAAGCCTTGGAGGAATCCAGCCTTGGGAACTGAGGAAGACAGCTATCAAAAACCAGGATGAGTCAACATTGGAAATGAAGGAGAAAATAATGAAAGTAAGATGCACACAAGTGACACAAGAAAACAGAGCAGAAGAGTATGTGCATTTAAGAGAGAACCTTCATGCCAGGTGACTGCAATATGAAGGTGGCTCATATGAGTCCATAGGTCCTTGGCCAGCCTAACTTTTTCTGTGTTTTATCTTTTTTTGAGTCATCTGTTGAGAACAACTCTGTGCTCTACAGCACAGTTTTGAATTCAGCAGAAAAAAAAGCTAAGACACTGATTGCAATTAAGAGAATTGAATGTTACTACTTACAGTAATTTAAAAAGTAGCTGAAAGTTTGAATTGAAACATGGTTAAAATATGGCATGGCCAACAGGGCAAAATACCTTGGGCATTTTGTGTAAGCAGAAAATTCTCAATACACTGAATTACAGGATCTTAAAATCTGTGTTTGTCTTTGGAAATTATAAGAAGCAAACTCAGGAGCCACTGAGATCAGAATGAGGTTAAGCTCAACTAAAGATAGCAACCTGCAATCTCCACTATTTCACCCAGATAGAAACAGGAATTGTGGATGCCCACTGATGTCTGGGTATCTAGAAACTGCAAGGAAGCAAGCTGAACCCTTGTGCCATGCACTGTTTTAATACAAAGACAGATGCTGTCAATGCAAAATGATAGAGTTGACATCCTCTGCAGTAATGCCTTGTGCAAACAGTCTTCTCAGTCTTCTGAGAACTCATAACCTAAGGTCATGTATCAGTTGCTAAAATAAATTAAATTGCAGACTTCTGGGAAAAGATGCTCCTCACACCTAAAAGTTTTCCTGTGACTCCACACCCAGTTAGTCCACAGGATGAAATGTCACATTCCAGCAGTGCTGAATGTTACTAAATTCTTAGGACTTCTCACTTCAAAACTCTCTTTAATTGGAACATCTGTCTTTCAAGGAGTCTGCTGCTGCAGACTACACACACTTAGACAATTTCACTTCATTGCTCTCTATGCAACAGTCTGCTCACCTTTCCACACAACTGTCCTCACTTGCATTTATACCTTGTGCTTCTGAAACTCTCACAGTTCTACAGGCTGAACTATATTTACACCTCCACTTGCCCCATTGTGCCTGTTTAACAAACATCTGAAACTACAGCAGGATAGTCACATGCATGGCTTACGGAATCACTTCTCTGCACAACACAAAGAATTGTCTTCCCAAGTTTGGACAGCTACATCATGACCTTGCTTTTATATTTAAATACTTACGCCTTAAATGGACAAAAAATTAATAGTGGGGGAGTTTTCTACTTGGACTTTATATTCCAACTTGGTAAATAGCTGGCTTTAAGCAAAACGCAGAACTTTAAATAATTCCAGGTATAAAAACCTTCTCTTGGTATCAGAACTCTCAAATGTGAATGTTTTCCCATTCACTCCTCATAAAAATCATTACTGGAATAAGGACAGCGCAGAAGAAGAAAATGTCAAGATTTTTCAGCAATTTAGAACAGTATAATACTGGAACAGTGTGACAGGCTGGAGGGAGTTTACCTAATTGTCCTATTTTTGTTTCCCCAGAGAAAATGTTAGGCTGAGCCACGAAGGCTAGGAGTCCCAAGTACATTTATACCCAAATGTAGGAAGGTGTCGTGCTGAAACTGCCACCATCATCACTCTGCTGCTGGACTCTACCACACTCTATTCTGTCCCAGTTAGTCATGCACCAGACAAAATCCCAGTAAAATATTTACATAAGAAATGAGGCATAGCATCAACATTGCTTGGAAAATCATTCCTTTTCCTGGGTGAAATCACAGAAAATGAGAGCAACTAATACTATCTGTAGTGGAACACTTCCACATGAACAAATATGCACAGAAGGAGTTGATGAGACAAAAAAGTTGAAAACAGTTTACTCTAAAACTGGGAGGAGTTTTTACACAAACAGAACTAATGGAAGGCAGATGAAAAAGGGTTGTAACAGAATCACAAATAATTCTTTTTAGAGGAGGTGGATGCAGAGGTAGGAGAATTAAAAAGAAAAGAAGAAGAAAGGACACAGCAGTAATTGGTGTCTCTCTCAGCTAGAGAAATGACCTGTCAGGTAGGTCTGAGAGCCAGAAAGCCAGATACAACGCATGCATTCACACTGGAATGAGAGCTTTGCAGAGGGTCTCTTGATCTTCAGACAGTTTCAGGGATGTAATTCTGGCAGCTAACCCTTCCATCTCCCTCAACCAAGATGATGTATAGAAAGAATGAAAGGAGAAAGAACAATATGTAACTCTACAACCCTAACAAAGCCTAGGAAGTCAAAAGATTAAAATAAACGTTCCAATCACTGTGATGTGGCCTGGGGAATTGCAGAGAGGAACGCACGTCAGAAATGCTCGTGAGGTCTGTTTGAAAACCAGAAGAATGCACGAGTTCTTATCTGCATTGTCATTCCTGCACCAGTCTCCTTAATAAGTGCATAACAGCTTCACAGAGGATTCATTTTCTTCCTCCCCTGTTGTCTGGGTACAAACCCAAATTACGCCCTGCTGAACAAGCCTGCCAAGGCACCTTATGACACCAGGCAACTCCATTCTTTAGCTTCCCAAGGACAGTAACAAACATGGTTTACACACTGACTAAGCCATTCCTTCCTTATCACTCCCCTTTTCTTCCCTTCTCAAGACAATCTCTCCCTGGAATTGTGAAAAAGGAAAATTAGACAATTATAATACAACTGCTAATACTGGATGTTAAATTTCAATTTTGTTCTGTACTCAGAGATTAGGAAATTGGGAAAACCTATTTCCCCCTAATTTGCTCTTCATTGCTGATGAATTCAGACTATATGCATTCAGATGCCAAGGCTGATTACATAAGGAAAGAAATGAAATACCAGAAGAATAAAGACAAAAACTTCAGAAAGTCACAATTCTAAACTAAGAAAACATCCTGTCTCACAAATCTGGAGACTATTTCCACTGTATCTTCATCCATCACTTTCCACAATACCTGTCCTGTATATGGCTCATTCATAACTTTATCTGGGCTCCCATGACTTTGTCTGTGGCATTTTGTGAGTAGTGCTGGGCCCAGGCTTGTGAACAGATGGAGTGAGCACAGGCAGCAGCAGATGCTCTTTCAGACAGTGTTTCTGCTAAAGTTGTAAGAAAGTACAGGCTATGGCAGGTGCTCTGCCACCTTAATATGCACAGTGTCCCACAAAACTGCCCAACCACCTCTTTTGGGCACCCAAGGCAAGCCTGAAATTGGGTCTAATCTTACTTCATTCCCCAAAGTGGATCAGTACTGCCCTGCACAGAGAGTTTTTGGCTGCTAACAAGCCAGCCTGCCATGACAGCAGTAAAGCAAATGACAGCGTTCCCATTTATTCTTTCCTCACCTAGAAAACGCTCTAGGTCCAATTACATAATACAGTCATGAACAAATCACACCACCATGCTATAGAACAAATAACATTTGTTTGGTTTCTTCAATCCTTTCCTGTGCTCTAACCCAGCACATAACCATACCAGGGCTATAAATAATACATTCCAACTTTCTGGTCCTGTCAGATGCTTCTTTTCTCGAACATGAAAAGTAATAGTGATGATAAAGTAACTTTATGGACCATGTAGAACCTTGTTCATCGGTGTTATGTATCTCCATGCACATATGCTGGGCAGTCAGAGCTGTACAGCTAATTATGTTAATTAGGCACTTCTAAAACAGATGTAGGCTGCCCTCCAGTTTAAATACCTTAAATCTTTTGAAAAGTTAAAAGAACTAGATTCTCACCTCTTTGAAAAAAACAAAACAATTTTAATCTTAATGCTGCTAGAGACTTAAATTCTCTAAAATAGGAACATTTTTAGGCTGCTATGCCACAATTTCACATACAAGTTATATAGAGTGGTCACTCTTAACCTATCCTATTAATTAACATGTGTATTGATTATGTAGATACACCCATTTCAGGACCAAAACAAAAATCTGTGTCGCCTTTTGAATGTGGTGTAGTGATCAGAAAATGGAACAGAATCAGAACTCAGGCACTAACTCACCATGTGGAGGCTGATTAGGGAGGGCCAAAACATTCTCCCTCGCTGGGACTCACCTCGAACATCACTCATGCTGGGGGCAGCCTCTGCGTTCTGACTCCGGAGGTGCTCAGGGTCCCTGTGTGACTCCTGGGATGCTGGTACTGAAGATGCTGAGGAGGAGGAGGATGAAGAAGAAGAGGCTGGTTTGGATTTGGAATGCAGATCATTCAGTCTCAGGAGATTTTCAGGAGTCACAGTGTCTGAATTCACTGGGGTAGGATGCAGTGTGGCTGGTGCTACTGGGAAGAAGCTCTCTCTGTTGTCCTTTGTGTGCTTTGGGGTTGTGGGTGCTTCTCCTGTTGACTACATTAAAAAAAGGGGAAGCAGAAAGTGAGAAAATGTCTACATCTCACTAACTGTGCTACCTGCTTCAGTGACTACAGCAAGCAGCACATTTGATAGACTGAAAACACTCTCTCTAAAGTGAATATAATATAATAGCAACTCAAAAGAAATCTTTTCTCCTTTATGGATTATTTTTCTGGTTTATATAGTCTCTTTATCAAACTAGCACTTGAACACTTTTCCACATTTACAAAGTTTAATTTAACACTTCCCTCCCAACATAACATACTTTTCTGAATTCTGTAATTAAGCATGAGTTACAGTCTCCTGTAAACAGAAACATATCTCTTTCATTTAAAAATATGTTGACAAATGCTTGACCTGAACAAACAGATCTGCAGTGCCTTAAGAGACTTTGAAAATTATCACAAGAAATAATTCTTAGTGAATTATGTGAGAAAAAAAGGAAAAAATAGAAAAATATATTTGCTTGTGAAATAAGAGATCAGCCTAACCCCAAACCATAAATTCCTGGTAACTGCAGAACCAAGTAACATTGATGTCCAACTGGAACAGGCTTGGGAAGATCTGCTGCCTGTGCAGAAGAGTGGCACCAGAGCGACGCTCTTCTCCAAAGCCAGTGCTAAAAATTTAATGCAGTGCCATTTATTACATAGACAGAAGGTAGAAGTGGGACATAAATTCACCAAAGAAGGGAACAAAAGTACCCATAAAATGAGTATCTTCTCTATAATTTTTATCAGTAATCAAATATTCTTGCTTGTGAGGCCACAGAAGGCATTTAATTCACATTCTTTACAGCCTTCATTTAATGGAGACTTACTGGACCATAAAAGATACAGTTGGATGGAATTCTCAGATGTTTAATTGTCTATCTCATACCTCTACCACAAAAAAACCCCTTCATTTTAACCATGGTGATAGAGTATGAATGTTTGAAATAGAAACAGAGTTCTGCTGTCAAATGTAAAATCAAATTGGGCCCTAATGTCCTAGGTGACCAAAGATTTATTATAAAGCTAACAGAGTCAGAGAGAACAGAGCAACTTTCAGATGGAGAAAATGCATATTTAAAATTCAAAGGTAGAAAGCTCACAAGTACTTTTTTTTTTAAATAATTGGCGGAATGTATTTTTGAAGTTCCTGAACTTGATTAATCAATCTCTAAAAAGCATACAATTAAAACCTGCCAGATTCTATGTGTACACAAAAAAAATAAATTACAGCAGCTATATTCACAACAATTATCACATTGGATCAAAAAAAGGTCTATTCTGCCTCTGAAAGCAGCATGTTTCTGATGCTTAAGGCATCAGTTCCAAAGCTAAAGGTCTCGACACACAAATAGGATCACACAAACCTGAGGGAAATTAAACTGCACAAGAAAACCTTAAGCCAGAAGTGAGATCACTAGAGGAAGTGTTTTCAGCTGTGGTTTAAAGGGAAAACCCTTCACACCCATGCACTTCATTAACTTGCATAATACATGATGTAGAACCTAACATTTCTGTGCTTGTATTATATCCAAATTTTTTTCCAGAGAAACACACGAAGTTACTACTACTTAGGTATATATGTTAAAAATATATCTGCATCTCAAACTGGATTTCTACAAAAACGAATAGCTATTTCCAGAGATAGAAAGAGGACATCTGCAAAGTAATTCAGCAATATTTGGATAGTATTCAGAAGAAAAATGATTAGTGAAAGAGCACAACCCAATGGAGTAATTCCTGCTGGAAGGGACCTCTGCAGGTCTCCAGTTCAATGTCCTGCTCAAAGCAGAGCTGACTTCCCAGTTCAATCAGCTTACTGCGGGCCCAGGGCCAGCCCAGTTCCAAATACTGCCAAGGATGGAGATCTGACAGCCTCTCCAGGCCCCTGTTCTAGTGTTTTACCACTCTCTCAGTGAACATTTTTTTCCAATCACTGAATTCAAATTTCTCTTGCTGCAACTTAAAATACTGCCTCTTGTTTGGTTCCTTCCTTTCTCCTGAAGACCACAATTCCATAACCCCATCCTCCATTATTCTTCTCCTCACCAGGATGAAGCATCCCAGCTCTTTTTTTTCCGAGAATCGAAACATTCTATTTGCAAAAGACTAAAGCTGCAGCTAACATGATGTTTCTGGCTCAGTAAAACCATGACCAAAAATTTTAATGTGTAGTCAAAAAGTGCAGCCTTATACAAAAGGAAGGCAACAAAAAGATTTTTGTATTTATGACTTAAAGGGAACCTTCCAGATGTGCCCTTGTGAAGAGTTGTCTAAGACTTCTGTAAACAGACAGGTTCTTTTCAATTCAATGAAACAGAGACCTTGGAAGGAGAAATAAAAACACCTCACAATGGCTTACTTTTCTCAAAAGAGGGGGTGGGGGTAGAAGAAAAAGGAGGGGAAAGCTTTCTTTAAAATAAGAACCAAGCAATTAAAAACCCCACCATTGGCTACTGTGCACTCTGCAACTCACAGAGCCCTAAGAAAATGCATTTAAACCTGCTTCATATGTTTTACTGCACCCAGAAACTGAAGACCACCCAAAAGTTGTAAGCACAAAGCTAAAACGAGTACCACAGTGAGGCACATGTTCTTTAAAAGATTTTGGTTTTTTAGTGTAGCGGCAAGAATTCCAGCACCTCGGATCAGATGAAAAATAAACCCAGAAAAACTCACTACAGCAAGTCTTGGATTTGCCAGAAGCCTTTTATGTTCATCTATCTCTACTCCTAAACCAACAGTAAGGCATAATAAAAATTGCTTTCCACAGGCAGACAGTAGGAAACTGAGAGGTGGTGACAATCCTTTACCAGTGTTTCATGTGGTTTTTCATTAGAAGATTATTTTTTGCTTTTTACTTTGCTGTGGCACTAAGTCAAAATGTAGTCAGTTCTGACTCAGCCAGAACTTCTCCTTTCCCCTCTCCAATCCATCTCACCATGCTCAGTGTCTCTGTTACTACCATTACAAAGTGGCTTTAGTCACCAAGAGGAAACAAATCTTTTCATACATGGATGAGGGTGTTACTTACAGAACAACTGCACATAACTGAACTAAGATAAAAACTCTTTTATCGGACTTCTTCCTGTCTTTCACTGTAATTACAGGTTCATCTAGTCAAGACTGGACTTCCTTCTAGTTTTTAAAAAACATGAGGTACTGAAGGGTATCAGTCTCCTTATTTGTTAGAACCTTGACTATTTCAGCATACTCCTCAAAGAGTTCATTCCACTTCATGGAAGCTATGGACAAACCCTTTCCATGTTGAAAGCTGATGTAAAAAGAAGTAAGGAAAATACTGGAAATCCAGCACTGGGACAGCCTTCCACCAATAAAAGTATCAGCAAAAGTGCAGAACTTTTTCACAGATGTTAATGGAAAAAATAGCTCCCTACAGTTTCTCAGTGAGGCACTTCAACAGTGAGACAATAGTAGCAGCAAAAAATAATCGAGCATTAAGAGAAAACATGAGAAAAATTTTACTTCGTAGCCTGCGAAGTCATAAACCAGAGAACCTGACCAAGGGTTTATTTTTACCATATTTACTGTTTTTAAAAAAGACATTTTGTAAAACAAAGAAATCATACAGCTACCCTCCTGCTACTGCTTCTGGAAGGGCTCACTGCTCTGCGGCTGTGGGAAAAATTAACAACCAAATGTTCCGAAGAAAGGGAAAGTGACAATTTTCCCAACAAAAGTTTCCTAATGAAAGATGCTGGCACTGCAACTGTTACATAAGATTTTCTTGTTGTCTTTGCTTTTTTTTTTTTTTTTTTTTAATTATTGCCATGGCTGAGTTTAGCACTCTAGTGGGACTGAAGTCAGAATCCACCTAACACAAAGGTGTGCCTTTTTAGAAGGATACCAGCACCTTCCCACAAAGCCTGGAAGCTTTCACACAAACTGGCTGAACAATATGTTGGCCACATTTCACAGTATTACCACTTCTGCTCAATATTGCGTTTAATTAAATTATGCCTATTCATTCTTTTTATTTTATTTTTCCCCTCAATCTCTCTCAGCAGTATTTGAAAGAAATCCCCTTTGGAAGTTTCATTCTGGGTACATCAGAAATACCAGCAGTATCCATGATCAACATTCTGCAGAACCTCGTATTTCCTAAGACTCCACTTTTATATACAGAAAATAATGAAGGTTTATATACATATGATTGAACTCTAGCCTACCTAAATCCTCCATTTACACAAATGCATGTGAGGGCTTAATGTCCTGCTCTACAAAGGCAGCCATATACCACCAACACTTCCACACACAAAAACATGGTTATTGGACCAAGAGAGATCAGGTAGCAGGATGAAAAACATTAATATACAAAGTCAAAGACAAAAAGTGTCTTTTCTTTCCTTCATGTTCACTTAATGATTGCTTTCTGCAGGAGACAGAAGGAGGAGAGCTGTTAATTATATCAAGAATACACCTCCAGGATAGAGTGAGAGGGGGATGCCATGGCAACTGGCAAATGCAACAGTGAACAAAATGGTCACCCTTTGGTAGGAGACCATGAAAGAGCTCGTCCTTTTGTCCCCCCCCCATCCCTACCTCCTCCTTCCCCCTCCTTTCTTGTCATCTTTGCTGCATTAATAAAGCATACAGACAACTCTGGAAAAACAACTTTTTCTGTAAGCAGTCTCTGACGTCTTGATGTGCAGGAAGAAAAGATGAAAATTAGCAGCATGTGGGTGGAACAAAAAGGGGGAGAAAACACATGAGGTAGAAGATGATTATTTTCTAATTATTTAATACTCTCCTAATCTCCTCCCATTCCCAGCAAAGTGCCTTTACAGAAGGCTTTTAGCTGTTTCCTGAAGAGAACAGCTTGGTGGTTTGTTGCTTTGTGGGGGTTTTTTTATGTGAGAATTTGAGAAGAAAACGCTCTAGACACCCAAGGCAGTTCAAGCAAGTCACTCTCAAGTTTCCTCCTCGAAGAAAAATGCCTAAGAGCCCATGTCACTGCAGTGCTGACTGCATTCCACAGCAGAAGGGGAAAAATCCACGGGAGTGCCCTCTAGCTTCACTCACAGAGGACAATTTTACCCTGTTCCAAGTAAAATGTCACGTTCACTGTAAGGTCCAACACAGGGACTGTACCATCACTAGACCGATGCTCCAGAGTCAATCTGAGCTTGTTGTGTGTGGTTCCAGCTGCAGTCCCTGTACAGCAAACCCACCACCTATGATCCCCTAAAATTCTTCAGCATGAGGCTGTGGATTAAGACTACTCATCACCAGCATTGGGAAGAGGTAAACACTGGTGGAAGGAGAAAACAAGGCCCCAGTTACCTGTTTTGAAATTAGAGAAGGGAGTAAGCGTAGCACTAAAACAGCACCTTCCCTCACTTTTATATTACAGAAGCAGCAAAACTTTATAAAATCAGGGATCACGCTGGCAGCCTGCCAGGAGCCTGAAAGACACAGCTTGTTTGCATAACCTGATTGTGCCTTTGTGTTTGTAAGAAAATTTATTGTTTTGATTCTGGTGGCAGCTTCATGAAGCATAATTTTTAATTAGACCTGACGCTGAAATCTGCTGATGAGTTTTGACTGTAGATTGAGAAAAGAAAATGGGGAAAGCACTTGGAGTTTGGCATCAGCCAGTGGGAGAAGGTGGTCATGGGTGTGGTACTTTGGAAGAGGTGAGTGAAGCAAAAGGTGAAAGGGAAGTTTTGATCAGTGAGAACCCTGCAGGGAGAGCTCAAGGATTGGCAGCTGAAGCAGGAAAGGGCAGTTGAAAATTTCCTTTCTCTCCCTCACACTTCAGGGATGGAGCTGGTCCCAGAGCAAGGATTTTTTGGCTAAGGCAGTAATGAGTCTTAAATAACTCAGCAATGTTGAAATAGTCCCTTCTCACGACATTTAGATGATATACTATACCTTGAGGAGCCAATAGAAATTTCAGCTCCTCCTCTGTGTAGGGCTTTCTACACAGAGTCCCATATTCTCAGGGTTCACAACACAAGACCAGAGACTTAGTGGCATTTTGGAACTCTGCCTCTGAACACTCTAATATTTTTAGAGATGTTAAATCCAGCCTTGTGAGCAATGTTGATGTCTGCAATGTTTCAAGATATTTGTTTTATATAAATTCAGTTCTCAGGATTAGTGACACATGATACACATAACCACAGCTTTAGGTGTCCTGACTTACAACTGGTGAAAGCTGTAATTTTAGTATTAAAAAATTCAATATTAAGTCCACAGTAATAAGAATACCTTTTCAGATTGCAAGTCCAGGAAAACAGAAGACAGATGGGTTCTTAAACTGAAGTATCTCCACATGCATTTCTAGAATATTCTGTGCACTACAAAGCTTCATCCTGGCTTGTGCTGCAATAACTTTCCCATGTCAATATGTCCTTAACAGTATAAAATGAAGAATTCAATACAACCAATTTTAGGCAGGCTTATTAGGAATTCTCTAATTATCTAGAAGCCATACAACTGCTTTCTGTCCTCCTTGGTCCTCAGGACCACATATTTAAGTATAATGCTACTTCAAAGTCAAACTAGCCTGCCTCAATCTGTCATTCTCCCTCAACAAGGCCTCCTTCCTATTCCATTTCCAGGGACCATTAATTTCATATGAAATCACAGTTGGCAAGACTAAAAATATATCTTATAACTCAGAGCAATAGCTGACTGCTTTCAGGATCTCTGCAATCTTTTAGATAACATTCCCAGAGAGAAAATCAAAGAAAAGAACAAGAAACCTTCAAAATGCAGCTTGACTAGAAAGTTAATTAATCTCTAGTGTAACTTTAGTTACTTAACTACTAATGACACAGCAACTACCACTGGACAGCATTTTCAGCCCATTTGATACGTGTTTATCAGAAGTCTTGCTCACACTTAAGAACTTAAAGGGAAAAAGACAAAAAGTGGAGAAATTACTTCTGGCCACACCTGTTCTCCACAACAGCATCAATATCAGCACTTAAGAATGTTGCATCACCACTCCATAGATTTTGAATCAAAATGTGCTGAAGTTGATTAATATATCAATTTTTAAAATTCTTAATATTGAATACTGAAAGAAATCTCCCAGCAACTTACATGGTTACAATTTTATATCAATTATTGGAATCTCCCAATGGAAAATACTCCAATTTCTACAGTTCTCCAGGAGCACCGGAACTTATCATGGCAATATTTTGTACCACCGACTTCTTCTGCCTTCTTCAAAGCTGGAAGTCAACCTTTCTAAGCCACTTCCCATGTTCTTAGCTGACTTTGTAGAAGGTGATGTGAGCCTCCTTGGCTCAAAACATGTTAACACTGCATCACTCATGACAACTACAGAGGCTTTCTGAAACCAGTCAAAGGGTCACAGTATTGCCAAGCTATTAAAAACATTAGCTCTCATCGCAAAAGAGTAAGGACCCACTTTGTCCAGTTCCGTTTACTGATTGCTGTATTGTTTCCTGCTTGTGCCTGAAGAGGCACAGAAGTAGATTTCAACATAGCTGTTAAATATTTAGGTTAAAAACTATGACTGGTCTGGAAGAAAGCTGAAAAGCCAGAATTTAAGGAATCCTAATTTTAGTAGCAAGTGAAGACTTTCATTAAGAAATCATATGATGCCTGCAACTGTAAAACACAAGAGCCAGCTGAGAAAGACATTTATCAAGGTGCGTTCTGTGCTCCCTTTTTTTTTTTTAACTGTCAATTTCTTGGGATAAGTGACTGAAGAACCACAGGCCCTGCAAACCCACTCAAACTATCCAGGAATAAAGCACTCCCCTGGGCTGCGGCAGCTCTATACATGACATCATTTGCTTACTGAAGGCAAATACTTGCCAATTTTAAATAAAACAGGATTCAGTCTGTTGAAAACAGACAGATGTCTACAAGAGTGGCTATTCCTGTGTCTCCACACTAATTCGTAGTGTTATAGGAGCAGTAGAGCGGCTTCACACGGCTTGCAAGACCCTGCTGGAAGCAGACGAAAATGAGACTGCAGGATGTAATAACCTCGTTAGCTGGGACTGCTTCCTAAAAGGGAAAGCTTCCAAGCTTCCAAGTGCTTCACGTTAAAGGTATGTTTTATTTCAAGTGATTTAGCAGGAAATCTTACTGCTTCCAGTGCAGTTAAATACTAACTCACCTATTGTGTCTACTTTCAAGATTAGTTTGTGTGCAGGTTTTTCACTACTCTCATGTTTTGCCACAAGCCTGAGTAACCACAGACTCTGCTGGAAGAGCTGGAATAGCAATCACATTCCCAGAATCTTCAAGAAAGCCTAGCAAGTAACTGGACTGATACACTAGAATATGGCAAGTGGTTTTTAAAAAGGTCAATGCATCCAAAAAGGCAACAGTAACATTACTTTTTAAAGAAACTTACTAGCAAATCCTTTTTATTTTGAAGCCATAAATCACAATGTGATGACATCTATTTTTCCCCAAAATAAACTGAAAAAGACTTCACATGCTGAGCAGATATTTCTTTATTAAAAAAAAATCAAAACCTTAAATACCAGAGCAGAAGCAAGCGAACACTTCTACTAGAATAAATACCTCTCTTGACATTTCTGTTTGTTTCTATAGTTCAATGGAACAATGTTACTGACTTCCTGAGGGGCACAAATTGAGAATGTTACTTCCATGAAAATCTAATAAAGAAATAAACTTACCTTTTCTCTTACATCCTCTCCTATTACTCTGCTAGGAGATGCCCTATACAAAAGCACATTTTAACTAAACAAAAATTACGGAAAATACAAAACCAGTAAATACTTTGATACTTTCAACTCATGGTTTGCTGCAAAATGAATGATCACTGAACACATCATTCAGCCAGTTTTCTTGGCTTTGGTTTCACATTAAGGACTCATAAATAATGATCTCTGCTTGCTGGACAAACCCAGAAACTACAAGCTAAAAACAAACTGAGTAACAGTTTGTTTTTAACAGAGTTAAAATCAGATTCTGAAACATGCAAGTTGAGAGAAAAGCTATCTGGTACCTCTGGAGCAGAGTGCAATGTTAGCAAGGGAAGAACTGATGAGGTCGTTAGTCCTTAGGGAGCACAGAGAAGTAATTATCATCCATGAAATGCTGAGGTATGACGTGGACATTAGGAAAATTGTAGTGTGCCATAAATATTTCAATTTGAAGATGGTTTGGGGTTTCCCCAAAAAGCTTTTGGGCATGAAAACTATCTTTCAATCCTGACATAAACAGTAGCAATGACTCTAATAAATGGGATGATCTTCCTACTAATGTAGGCCCTAACGTGACCCAACTTATCTTAGATGACAACAATACAAGGAAAGTAGGTATTTCTAAGTGCTGCAGACACTCAGCAACAGATTTGCCTGTACAGGCTAATAAAAGCTTGTTAGTAGCAGTCAGAGACTTCAGAGCTTACCTGTTTCTGTGCTGATGCTCCCATATGCACCTGGCAAAACTTGACTGCCTGTTCAAGTGCTGCTTCTTCATCCACCTGAACACAGAATTACAACTATGAAGTCATAATTACATAGCTCATCTATAAATCTAATTAAATTGAGATGAAATGGGCATGTAGAGCATGGGAGCAAGGGGAAAAGCCGCACTTCTATGGCAGAACGCTGACCTTAAGTTACTCAGGAGTATCTGTCCAAAGATACACTCAACTCTCTCCATTCAAACTAGCATTTAGCATGAACAAATCCCACATAATTGGTATTACAGCTTTTAACTGATTTCAGAAATTTAGTTCCAAAACATAGAGTATCCTACTCCCCATCCCCAGCAATGGTCTTGTCTAGAGAATGGTTCTTTGGGAGATTTTTATCTCCCCAAGTCTGGAACAGATATAGGGCCAATTTCATATTGCTTGGTTTACAATTCCTGTTATCCTAAAATCATGTCTGAGGACACACAGAGAAATGACAACTAATGATACAATACCTGCTTAATCAGCATGTACGTTTCAGACATGATCTTCTCAATTTTGCCCAGGTCATAGGCCATAACTTTCTGACCTTGCTGCCATACTCGATAAGCATCGAGCAGAAGTGTTTTTCCAGACTCCACATCCTCAAGTAATTTCCTCTTCCTGCTTGATCTCTGGACAGGTTCTTCTGTAGGTACTGCTTGAACTATTCCTTTAGCTGCCTGCTGCTGGTGTCTTGAGCTGATACTTAGCTCCTCCAAAGAAAGTTCTGGAGTCCGGCTCTCTGGAGCTCTCTCCCTTGAGTTCCTGCCGGACTGGAGACGGTCTGGCTCACTGCATTTACATGAAGAATCAATTTTTTCAGGGTCATTGGAATAGCCATCAAGATCCATGGGCTCAACTGAACCAGGACCAGGAGGCTCTTTAATCTCCTTGTCTTTCCTGTCCTCTTGTTCCAATATGTCCATAGCATTGGGAATTTGTCCCTGGGTCACCTCCTTTACTCCATTTTCAGTACTATGTACTACTCCATCTGATAAAACTGGCTTTTTGGGAAGGACAGCTTTCCCCTCTTCAGCACTGGTTTTATTAGAGACGTCTGTTGTCATCCTTCCTGAAGCAAGGTTAGAAGACTTGGAACCCTGATCTTCTGAAACCTTAATAAAAGAAGTCATTCCTCTCTGTTATCATTGAAATCAGACAGCATTTGAGCACAGCTATGACTACCATGAATATTGACAGTGAGTACCTCTCATTACTGTTTCTGCTGAAGAAAATGCATTTATTCTATGTTCATTCTTTTTTGTTCCTGAATACTAATTAATCCAGGCCATAAGTCTTAAAATTAAAAGTATTTTAATCAGTGAAAATACCACAGAAAAATCAACAGCATGGGCTGAACAAAAGCCACAATGTTTATTTTCCCCCACTACTTCAGTTCATGCTATGGGATCCAACTAAATGAAATCCAAGGTTTTAACAGCACAAATTTTTCTTCTAACATATTGAAATAAAACCTGTTATTTTTGGCAGCTGCAGACCAACCTCAAATTTAAGAGTCTTTCCTTTGGTTGCTCTTACATAACTTTCTTGTTAATAGATCAAGAAGTAGGCAAAACCCTGCTAGAGAATTTTAATTTTTGTACCTTTACTTTGGTGATGTTCCAAAGGTAGAAAACCTCAGTACATCATCTCTTCTTTCAAAAATTGCCAATGATACAATTCTTCCATCCAGATTTATGAACAAACTATTTAATATACAGAGTTCCAGTGTCGTTGAGGATGTTTTCATTTAATTTGCTAAACCTATAGTCTCTAACTTGGAAACCCCTTAGGAACAGATTCTTTCTCGAACGTGTTTACCAAATAAAGCTCCAATTTCCAGACACCTTAACCTGGAAACTGATTGGCTTCTATATGACTTAAAAATTAGATCTAGATTACAATTATATGTAAAACGAGTGTGGTGCTGTCAAGGACTAGCAGTGAGAAGTGGCTAAGCATGTAACCTAGTTGTCTGGGTTTGTTTTGCAAGAGGAATCTTAGTTCACTTGAAAAGAAAATTTTCCATAGACTCCACCTGAAAATGGAGCTTTTGTACATTACATGTATCTACCATTAAGAGAAATGTAAGGGACAGTCAAACCAAACTTACTGCAATCCATTTTCAAAAACTGTATTTATTACTGAATTTCAAAACCAAAAAACAACAATGCTGGAAGAAAATTTTGTGTAGTGGGATATAAACAAAGTTATTAGAAGTAAGTGCTGATAATGTAGTCCTTCAGTCTCAGGAGATTTAAGGAATGAGTAAACTGAACACTGAAAAACCTAATTACTAAATTACAACCATGAAGTGCACTGCTGCTCACCTGTGTGAGATCGTTGAGGGTGTCCTCCAGCACTTTCACTGTGAGCACAAAGGCCTGCTGGGCCAGAACCTGGCGATCTGCATCACGCAGGTACTTCCTGTGCCACGGAAGGAACAGAAATGAAGTTAACTGCCAAAAGCTTACAGGACTCTACAAGCAAGAACCAGGACATTAAAGAAAAAAAAAGAAAAAGCCAACACAACAACATTAAAATAAGAAGAAAGCAGACAAAACGCATACAGCTGCATACTGAAATATAACAATATTCAAATACAACACTTTAGTTCTGTTTCTCTCCACTTCTCCCCTCCCCACAAGCATCAAAGATGACACGCATGAAGCAGAAGACAGCACTGTCTACAAATAGAGGGAAGGGGAGAAATGGAAAAAGAAAACACCAAACAGCCAAACCCAGAGCAAACCAGACAACCAGATTTACAGTTTTCTTGTATCAAGCCTTCCGTGCCCCTTAAATACCACCTTTTTATTCAAAACTTCTCTTGAAAAAGAGTATTATAGTTACACAAAGATATATTGAACTCTCAGGTGATTTTCACGTTCTGGATAAAGCATGCATGTGGGATTAAGGACATCAGCAAATCCTCTCTCATTGGTCATATCAGTTGCCTTTGAACCTAGGATTTTTAGAGCTAAAGCATGGGTATGCTAACTCCTTTTTTCCTATTTAGTATTACAAAAAAATAATATTGTATGTGTAAAACATTCACTCTGTAGCTTCATTTAATTTACTGGAGCACTGCAATTTCAGTATATTCTGAACCAATGTTTTAGTCTGCTTTCAAGGAAAACACTTCCAGCTATCAATCCCACCTAATTAAGTTTGATGGAAAACTTAATTTCTATTTCAGAATTAGCTTGTTTTAACAAGAGGGCTACAAATCAAGGTACTATTGAAGGGTACTATTTTAGTCAAAAGGCCAACATTTTTAATATACATTTTTCCTCTCTATGGAATTACATTAACTTGGTAATTTTATGGTTGTTTTTTCCCACAAAAGATGCAAACACCTGACTCCTCATTAGTTCAGTAATAACTAAAACCTCCCTATTTTTAAAAATATGCTTGTTCCAGGCATATACCAGAGACACCCAGAATATCTGCATTTCTAAGTTCCTGTAACTATTGCAGCTCACCACGGCTGGCACTGGCTGATCCAACATGTCAAATACTTGTTTTCTGAATTCAGTCTAGACTTATAAATAACATAATATTTTTAGTACAACTGTGGGCTTGCTCAGGACAGAATTTAAACCTTCTATGGTCCAGTTCTTCTGATATGCTAAAAGTCAAAGTATTTTTGGCTTCAAGTTTGCTGAGCAAGTGGTGACATATTCTCAGACACACTATAATCCATGAAAATTCACATGCACTCACACTCAAAAACACATGAAGAAACCTTCGATGCCTCCAACTTATTGCCGTCAATCATTCAAGTTTCATTTCTTAAGCACTTGCCAGAGACCAATTTCAACATTTCCCACCAGGCAACCTAGTAGAATTTTACCTCAGTTGCTTCCATGTTTTCCTTAGATGTTTATTTTGGTCTTCCCATTGATACGAATCCATATATAGCTCACATTAATAGCTTCTTTTTTCTTAAATAAGGTTAATGCAATTAAAATTAGATCACTCCTGAACAGGATAAGCTTTTTAAATAGCATCAGCTGCCAAGAGGCACACAGCCATTGTTCAGTCCATCAGGGATTACAGGAAGGCAGGATGCTGGGCCGTGACCTCCCGCACTGGACTCAGCTCTTATGCAAGAGCGAGCAGAGAGTGCACCAGTCACGATGCTCTGCTCCACCAGAGAATCCCTCCGTGTGACACCACACCTCTGCAAGCCTGTTAAGGCACCTGGATGGCTGCTCTCAGTTTCAAGAGAAATGCAGAGAAATTCTAGGCTATATTATAGAATTGTAATCCTAAGAAAAATTAACCATCATTCCACTATATTGCTGAGAGAATCTGTCTAAAGACCTTTTCCTAAACAAAGAACATCAGTAAATAAAATAGTTACACAGTGAGCAAAATATACTCAAAGCTATACAAAGTAATGGTTTAAAATAAATCTATCTTACTTTCCCTGATCAGGGGTCCTCTGCAGCATAGATGAGACTTTGAGCAAGGTGTTGTAATCCTTTAGCTGTGACAGCACATTCAGCAGCAGGACAATCGAGCGGTTCATATGAGATGCAAAACTGCCCGGGCGGTCGATCTCATCCACGGGGATGCGCCAGATTCCCTGCAGAGAAAGGAAAAGAGGAAACCTCTAAAGAGGGATCCAACTGAAAAGGACAGAACTATGAAAATATGGGGCAGATTCCACAGCATAATGAATTTCACTGAGGGCCAGGGGAATACCGGACAGACAAAAGCTGTGGTCTCACAGACAGGGAGATACGGATTTAGATCTGGTTTTAAAGTCAACTGATTCCTGCCAGTAGCAAAGGAGGAAGGCTCACAGAAGCCACAGCACACCTTCTAAATATGCTTCTGAACTATTCCCAGAAAAAGCAAGCAAAGTCCAAATTATATTAGGCATTTTATTTCAATGTCAGTGAACATGCCTTCCTAAGCCAAAACTCAACTATCATCAAAAACAAGGAGTAACTTAAAGTAAGTTTTCCTTGCCTGAAAGCTGTTACTCATATGCAGTCACAGCAAGTTTCTATCTTCAAATAATCTGTTACTAAATGTCTTAGGAACTTGGTTAGTGCCTTGATATCATCAGTGTTCACTACAGACTAACCAGTCTGATAGGAAGAATCAGATTCCTCAGCAGTATTCATTTTCCAGTGGCAGATTCAAACACTTGGGCATACATCCTGATCCTTCTAATTAAATTTCTAGGACAAGGGAATCTTTGGGGAGCAAGGCTGGAGACTGATAGGAAATCTAATTTAATTAGGGTTAGTCAGCTCAAATTTTGCCATGTCTAATAAGTCTAACAAGATTGTTTTCAGGTGTTTATTGTGGATGCTGTCAACACCATAGTCAACCACACCTGAAAAAATCCACTGCACATACTACCATGCTTGCATGTTAGGATGGGACTTACATCACGATCATTCACAAAAACTGCTGTTGCATCAGTCAAACCCTTCTCTCGTACTTCATTTGGTTCTGAAGGTTCTCCTGTACTAGCTTTCTAAGATGAAAATGCTCTGATCATATAAACCATTTTGTGATAATGCAGGAAAGAATAGTCTCATTGATAGTACCTGACTGAGAATGAGTTTGGCTTTCCAAACCTGTTCAGAGAGCAGGATATACAAATATTTACTCCTTTATCCTTGTTTAAAGGTCTTGCTTTGATTTGTTCAGCTTTACTTCAGTGCAATCAAAACTCTTCAGAACTTAATGCAAAGCGGAAGCAAAGGAAACGATTACTGCAATCATAAATGACATTTAACCGCAAAAGCAGCTCCATAACCCCCTGTCTACAACAGACCCTTCCCCTGCATGTCTGCAGAAAATCTGCAGTTCTACTCCCTAAGATGCATAGGAACTTAGGAAAAAACAACACACGAATATCAGTGTTTTAGTATCAGTGTTTTTACATGGAAACAAGGACTTCAACCAGATATAACGCACAGACTAATCTGCCAAATTTTCTTGCTCTTGCTTCTCCTCATGCACTCTACTCTGACTCCCTAGAGATCACAGAAAAGCTGTTCTTCCTCTTTGCTCCCTGAAGCTTTCTTTCTAACTCTTTTTTGTAGCTTCCCTTTTCCAGAAAATACCTAAAACTGTGCCATGACCACCCCCAAGGCAGAACCATCGCTTCCTCCTGTTCCCAACAACCAGTGTCCACACACACCTTCCGTGGCTCGCTGGCCAAGAGCTCATCTGCTCAGGGAGCTCAGCAGCTCACAAGCACCTACAGATCATGCAGGTAACAGTTCCATAAACCAGCACATATTTTATTTAAATAGAAAAGCTTTTTCTTCCCCCAAACCACACAATGGCTTTCCTTTCAGGCTACAGATGAAACACACACATTCTGGAGCTGCTATTTTTTGCTTCTCTGCACGTATGTAAACTGGGTTTCTGCCAAATCCTAAAACAAGTGAATGCCTCATAATGGCACCACATTGCAACAACCTACTTAGCCAATTTAACTACACAAAACAATTTATGGTCAACTACAGCACACTGTAGGAGTGGAACACTGCCAGTGTGTAGGTAGGTTCCTGGTCTTTTTCAGCATTATCTCATCCTCCATTTGAATCAGGAAGATCACTTGGATCAGATACTGTATCTGGAATTAGTCGGAAATAATTTTGCAGCTCCTTCTCACATATCCCATGTATACATTTTAATGCCACCCTGGAAATGACAATAATGTAGTAGAACCATTTGCAATGATAGAATATACAAACTGCATCCAGAAAGCCAGGAAAAAGTTCCTCAGATAGAAACAAAGTTGTGTATTTCAGAGAATGCTGCTGTCTTTCTACACCAGGGCAAGCTGGAAAAGTTTAAATTAAAACTCACTTTAGGGGAATTTAAGTTTACTTTACCATTGCAATTACAAAAGTAGGACTGATTTTAAGAGGAAAGTCACTAACTTTTCATGTCTTGACTTGCAGCTTCATAAACGGAAAACAGCAATAGGTAAGTGTCCAATGTTACATACCTGCCTGTTCCACAGGCAGCCTCCAGCCAAAAGCAGAAAGAAACCTGCCATTAGGAGTCAGAACAATCTTCATTCCATCACTGTCATTTTAGTAAGCAATATACAAAACACTGATGTTAAACTGACTTTAGCAGAATTCATTTCATGAGTGAGATTGGATTTTTAAGACTGCAATTTCAGTCAGAAACTAAAGAATGTCTTGTTTAAATCTCTCCCAAAGAAAAGTTTAACAAAGCCCATCAGGCATTAATTTTCCTTCCTAAGTATCAATAAACTTCAGGAAGAATATTTCTGAACTCAGATCACATACTGCAAGTTTTTTAAGAAGCTGAATGTTAGGCTATTATTTTTTTTAACAAAGCTTAAGAAGCACACAAATACAAAGCTTGTAAAGATAGAACTGGGGAGAAGACCGGAAAATGTTATTCAGTTTGACTAAAATTAAAGTTTTTATATCATGACTTGAAAATTCAGATCTGTTAGCAAAGTACCTCTCTTTGAAAGTACACCCACAGAGGAAAGCAGATCCTTGTGACAAAAATTTCCAGTTCTTTGAAAGGTTCTGTTCCTGGTTATCACCACTCAAGCCACCTGACAAAATGTCTCCAGCTCTGGTCACCGAAGGATTTTACATCCCACGCCCGCTCCTGTTTGTTGGCCACCATTCCCACTGCTGAAAGGTTCTCCTCCCTGCTGCCACAGCCAGCAGAGCAGAGCTGTTTACACGAACCTAGAGGAAGGAGTGAGACGCTTCCAACAACTCCAAGATCCAAAACATCAGGCTGCTCTCCATGCCTTCCTGGCAAAACAAACATGCTGCAAGAGTGGGGGCGGGGGAAGCAAGCCTGACACACACTGCTGGGGAAAAAATAAATCTGGGAGTAGTGAAAATCCTGCAGAGAACTTAATACGGCATTTTATATAAAATACAAAACTGAATCATGAAGTCGTTCTACCATAATCCTGGTGACACTTTTACAATTCTTTTTCAGCTTGGAATTGCTGCTGAGCCTCCTCTTGCAGAACTGCAGGCTCAGGAGGGTGAGCAGAAGAGGACAGTGCTGAGAGCAGAGCTGCAGCACTGTGGTACTTTCTAGTTCAGTCACTGAAAATAGAAAGGAAGGAAGTGCTTATTATTCCTCCACGCTGCTTACTCCAGAACTTTAAGGGAGGGGATTCCCTGGGGTTTAGGAATGCCTCTCTGAGGAGGAGAGGCTGACAGATCCCAACAAACCCCAACTTCCCTGGGGATGGCTGCTGCTGCCACGGCACAGCTCCAGGGTAAGCCATTTTCTAAGCAGAGATCAAACTTCACTCTCAGCGCTCCATGGCTTCGCTTCTTAACGAAATGGAGAAATGCAAGTCATGCTTCAGATGATCCAATTCACATCTAACAGGCAAACACACAAAACCCACACTGCTACTAATAAAGACTTCCAATTACTCCATTCCCTCTTTTCTTGTCTTGTTTTTTTTGAAGGGATCCTGGAAGTTCAAATTGCACTACATACAACAAACTGGATTTCAAGTGACCAAAGCAAAACCAAACACTTCTCCATTTGTCAGTCTCAGTTAACATCCTGCTAAGAACCTTTAGGAAAAACAAATGTGATTTAAATATTATTCTAAGATTGCTTGAAAGTATGACAAAACTAGCAAACTAACTAATTAAGTGGCGCAGGGAAGGCACCAATTAATAATGCAACAACCTACACAGTATTTCAAAATCATTAAGTTGAACTAAGCACAACTGCAATTATCCCTGGAAAGCTCACACTTATCTAAACTTTTAAAAGTCTCTGCTTTAATACAGGGTTAAGCACAACATATTGAAGTGCTACTAGTTTTATTCATGTCCTATCATCTCAGTTACTTATATAGTTTTAATGTCTTGCTCTGGGTGCCTGCAGAGGAAAGGAATATGGTTCAAACTGAATAGTTCCAACACATAGGATTTGAGACCTCACTACTTCCAGCTAAGAAGGTGCAGCACAGACCCCTGGATATCCCCCCTCCTCTCTGTGAGCATTGCTTTATTTAGTGCTCAAGTCGGGGAGTGTGTCTTTGCCTGACTCACGACTTCCTGCTACTTCTGAGTGTAACCATTAAAACCACTGCCCCCTCCCCCATTTAGCAAATTACTAAACCACTTTTTCTCATCCAATCTTAACATGCTCCCATATTGCTTATTATTTTACTCTGCAACCTGATTTTGAATTTCTTCTTTCCTACAGATAATACTATTAGTTTTCTTCCTCAATTCCTCATTTCATTCACACAGTTATTCCATATGTAATGGAACAATTCTGCCTCTGTGAACAGGAATGTGAGTGGGTACAAAAGTATTAAGAAAGAAAAGCAGCTATATTCAGAGTATTAAAATTATTATCTGCAGGGACCTGTGTCATCAAGCAGCCCTTGCTTACTGTAACTGAGCCAATTTCAGGGAAATCTCACCACCTTTTTCAGACTATAGTTATTACATAGTACAGTGACAGAATATTTTTTAAAAGAATGATAATAAATAAATGACATTTTATCAGCCTGGAAAAGGAAACAGAAATAAAGGCAAAACTGCAGCAACCTTCTTTCAATAAGTCAGGAAAAAGCAGGATTACAATTCCTGGTCTATAAGATAAATATTGTCAATTCCTTTTATTCTTAGCTTTTAAATACACAGGCACATGGAAATGAATAAAGAGCATATATGCATTTTGGAAGAACTGTGGAATTCTGCAACATTATTTTAGCAAGAGGGCCACATGAAAAAATATTGACAAATGGAAATGCTCTACATGCTCCAATCATCATATGTTGATAAAGAAACATAATGGACAATCATCACCTCTTACTTCTCTCTTCAAAACACAATGTATTTGCAGAGTCTTAAATTTCAGACTTTTCAATTTCCAGAACAATCCTTTTACAGTTGGATTTAACTTGACGTTAAATTGGTTTTAACTCTATGAAAAGAACACCCAAGCCACAGCCACTTAGGAAACTGTGAGCATGAGTCAGGGACATACACACAGGAGGCAGGGAAAGGGAATCATTTCCTTGCTGCATAGGCAATTACATAAAACCAGAAATGCCTTGTTAGGAAGATGAGTTACGAGTTCAGGTGGAATTAAACAGAAACTGAGGCCTAGAGGCCTCTGCAGAGCGTTGGGTTTGGCCCTTTGCCAGGCAGAACCTAGAGGTTTATGTTCACCGGGTCAGGAGGCTTGAGGAGTTTTTACTCAGATGGTTCCCATGTACCATGTGATTTCACAACCATGTCAACAGAAAGTCACATCATTTTTTTTTTAAAGGGAAACAGCTAACTAGACTATAAGAAAAGAAAACAAAGAATCCATTCTACTCCATGGCTATGATGGAAAGAAAGACACAGGGGAAAGTGAGGAGGAGCAACAGACCAGTCTCTTTAAACCTGTTTTGAAGGTGCAGTCCTGCTCAAACAATGACACAGCTGCATTCCCTCCAGAGCTCTGCACCAGCGTGTCTCAGGCAGACATCACCCACATGAAAACCCAGGAAACACAGGAGGTGTGTGCATAATGCATCGTGCCCTGGATGAAGGTGGTGTCCCCCTGCACTGCTTCTCCAGGTTAACACCCACAGTGCAGGGGTAGTGTCCTTCTCCTGGGTACTCCAAGAAACAGTCCCCAGCGTCCCCCCTGTTCAGGCCCTCATCTCTCTAACTGGCAAATCTGGGGTGCTAAAGCAAAGGTGGATTTGAAGACAAAGCTGTGGTACACTGATTCTTTTTTTTCCTTTTTTCTGTTGCCAACATTAACAAAGGCCCCCTTTTGGACAGCTGGACAACTTCTCAAGCTGGAAGGTCAGTTACTGATAAAAAGACTTTGGAACAAATTACTTAAGTACATTTATCGTCTTTCCTCTATAAGTTGCTCCCTTTTACCAAATGTATTATAGAAAAGAGAGAAAAAGGGATTGGTTAGGAGAGGAATTAAATTACCAGCAGTTAAGTTTCATTCACTGTGTCTTACAGGCGATTCAGGGTTGCCAAAGGGATGCAGAAGAGCACAAGTCATCCAGAGACTTAGTCAGGCACTACCATCTACTCAACAGAAAACACTGAGGGGTGTCTCCTCTCCCCAGCTGGAATTTCTGATTCTGCCTTTGTTCCTTTAGTATCATTTTTGGGAACATCTTTGGTTTATGTCATGTCCCTGTCTGAAAGAGTTTGGAATTTTTTCTTTGGGAGGATATAAAGCACAGAAATCTAAAGAACACAGACTGCTTCTAGATCTTCTAACATCCAAATAACTTGATGCAGAAGCCTAATGGAAGAATATGAAACTCTTGATGGAATAACCTTTTTACCAGAATTTTGAATTCCTTTAGGTATTTTCTAGGGCCAAATGCAGGAAGACTTCTACACCACAAGAAATGGCTTGCAGGGCACATCCAGAGAGTGACAGGGGTTCTGGTTTCACCTAACAGACAGCCTTTCACTGTTTTAAGATGATTTTTCTGCTAAGAATTTTTTTTCTGTGTATCTGCTACAACCAGATTGCCTGGCATCAGATACAACTGGTACTCAAAGCTAATGAAACAAGCTTGGTACAGTCCATGTATCAGACTGGAAGGGGGCAGGCTTCTGGATTAGCCCCCTGCAGACATAAGCAAACTTTCATTTTTTGACAACATGTGACATTAATTTAATCTAATTCCACATGTCTCTGATACAGACACACACATTTAATGGTACCACCCAGAAATCTTTTCCAGGGAGAAAAAGGCATTTGGGGGAGGTGGCTCACCTGAGCTATTATGAGCTCCACTTCAGGAGGAGATGAGTTACGAGCTAGAAACAACTATTTCCTTTCAACGCAAAGGATGATGACTAAGTCATAAAAGATGACAAATATTAGGGGGCATAAATGACAACTAGAAAGTTTGCAAGGTGGTTCTGGTCTCTATCAATAGCAAGTCAAGGTTGAGCCCACCACTCAGTCTTATTCCTAAAGGAAGTGCTGCAGAACCAGAGAATTTGGGCTAACACAGAGCTGGGAGAAACTGTTGGTTTCCAGAGAAAGTCAAGTTTAAAGATTATGAGATTTTTTTCACCCAGACCCCAACACTTCTGTCACTATAGTGACTGTCCCCTCTCCTCAGAGGTTACAAAGTAAACAGCCAGTACTGTACCTGCACTGTAACTGGTATTAGATTTTGTTTGGTGGAAGGAAGGTTACCTGGGGTCCCCACCTGGAGTAGTGTGTCCAGCTCCAGGGTCCTCAACACAGGAAAGACATGGACCCATTGAAGTGGGTCCAGAGGAGGCCACAAAGATGATCAGAGCACTGGAGCACCTCTGCTGTGAGGAAAGGCTGAGACAGCTGGGGTTGTTCAGCTTGGAGAAGAGAAGGCTCCAGGAAGGCCTCATAGTGGCCTTTCAATATTTAAAGGGGGCCTATAACAAAAATGAGGACAAACTTTTTAGCAGGGCCTGTTGAGTATGACAAGGGGCAATGGTTTTAAATTAAAGAAGGGTTGATTTAGATTACATATAATGATTACATAAATAAGCTTATTTCACAATGAGGGTGGCAAAACACTGGCACAGACTGCCCAGAGCCCCATCCCTGGAAACTTTCATGGTCAGATTGGATAGGGCTTGGAGCAACCTCATCTGCTTGAAGATGTCCCTGTCCTTCGCAGGAGATTTGGACTGCATGACCTTTAAAGGTCTTTTACAAACCAAACTATTCCATGATTTTACAATTCTATGATTCTATCTCAGCCTGATTTTAAGAAAATCGAAAATTGCTTCAGAACACAGAACTACCAGCTATCATTTCTGACTACATCTTGCAGCACCCAAAAATAGTGAACCTGGCACAGTGCATTATTAAGGTTATTCTGACAACACTCCTGCCCTAGAGACTACATGGGCAGTACCGCATAACAAAGCCTCCATCGTCTAGTGGAGTATATACAATACTGGAAAGGAAAGGAGGACAAGAACTTCATAACATTAAGAGTTATGCTAATTGTTGAGATTCATTGTTAATGTAGAATTATGAGTTGTTCAGAGATTCTTCATGCTGAAACACTGCAGTAAGGGTCTCCCCCTTGTACAGGATGTCACCTTTCACTATTTCAGTAGGCTGGAAGGATTTGAAGAAACACATTTTCACCTACTTAAATATCCAAGTTTTAGATGTAAATTACTGATTATCCAATACATAAAGACCCATCGATTTTGAGTATTTTAAACTAGGCTGTCAGAGTGCTAAGAAGTTCTTTTACCAAAATACTCCAACTTCGATGTCAACACAAACTGCTCTTCAATCCTACATCCCTTGCTTTTCAACAAACAAAATGCTTAACTGCCCACTCCCACCCAACAGCTGACATCCAGCAGCCCTGCACTGACAGCATGGAGTGTCTTTCAGCTTGTAGACTCTCCTCTACATAATGACACACACAGTAAAATATCAAGATGAGAGTCTATAAAATCCCAGTGTTTGCAAAATATTTCAGCATGTTCATACAATGCCTAGAAAAAGTAACATCATCCACCTTTATATTTTACATCTATGTCACCATGTTAGATTCAAAGTCTCAGACAACAGCAAAAGCTAGAGAGTTAGATCAGTAGTACAGAGGAAAATGCTATCATTTCAGAAAATACTGATCACTCAGTGTTCTTTCTTGTCAGTACCAAATCACCAGAATACATGGCATTAGGAGATCCTGCTGAAAGAGATCTTTGAGCTTGAAGGAACATAAATCAAAAGGTCCAGAGAATGCTTGCTACTACTTTCCATCAATTTTTGAAAACAGGAAACCCTCTGTAGCAGCATCACATACAATCAAGTGATAATCTTTAAAACTGGTAGTGAAGAGACTTCACTTTAATTTTATCTTGATACAAAATTACATCTTCATAAACATTACCTAGAAACATTCTCCTTAAAATACCTGCTGGCTAAGATGCATCTTTCAGACACACACATTTCTCTTATCTCAGAGTACTCTGAGTAACCACGCAGCCACACCACCTAACTTTGGGGGCCACTTAGGGATTTTTCAAAAGAGTACATTTTTCCTCAGTGACCTGTTGGGAATCTTCTCTCAACTGACCTCAGTAAGCAAGAAAAAGTAAGTAGGTTCAAGGTGACACAACATAAAACCAGATTTGTGTACTGTACATACTGAAACTTGGTCAGAAAAGGGCCCTATCATTACTAGGAAGTGACAAATCCATATGTAACAACCACTCTGATTGGGCATTGGCAATTTTCTTTAAAGCTATTATGACTTTAGATTCATGTTCAGTTTATAAGCCACAGAATTCAAAACACACATAGGTAGGGGGGTTTGCAGCTTATTTAGGAACAAATCAAGATTATGAAAAAAGCTAGTAAACTTCACTGAATAGACGGTGAGGTTATTTATAAAAATTAAGAGAGCTGCATACTGGAACTTAATGAAGAACTGTCAGGATGAAATATAAAATGCAATACATACTAGGAACAGTACTAAAAAAATTACACTAAACTTTTCACTGTTGGAAAACACTTTTGGAAAGCAACTAGAATGGCGTGTTCCATGACAGGCTGGTATTTTGGTATGCGCACACAATCTGGAAGCACAGAGAAATACTTGAATCTTTTGTCAATGTGGAGAAGAAAAAAAAGCAATGGAAAGCTGAAGAGAACAAAAATTTAAACTCCTCTAGCGTACTGAGAGAGGTAAAGTGACAGCAGGAGCCAGTGGAAAAGCCTTTCAAATCAGAAGCCTATAAGATCTGACTAGGGTTCCCTATTCCTTTTTCTAGTTCCAGTTCTATAAAGATATGTGTTTGTAAACACAACTGAATTCATATTTGAAGGTCACAGCTCTGTCTGAAGTTTCATACTGGCTTAGGAATGACAGAAGTACACATCCTGGTTTTCAAACGGTTTGTCAGCTGAAGTTGAGGGCAGGAAGCAACTTATTTAAAATAGGTAGTAAGAAACAAATATCCCACAATAGTGGTTATGAACCAGAAAAAGACATATGCAATGGTAAAGCCTTGGAGAAGACGTACTCCTCTCAACTAAAGCTCTACATGAGTTCACACATTTCATCCTCGCCAATTAAGAGCCTCAAATTAAGCCATTAGGAGCTGACAAATAATTCATTTCATAATCTCTTTTCCTCCCCACTACGGCAGAACACTTCCCTTCTCTGTCCAGCAAGTGGAGGCCCTGAAGGAATCCTGACGGCTATAAAAGGTAAAAAAATCTCTTTCTGTTATGCACCCCACAGCTAATCTCAAGTATCTTCTCCTCTGATACAGGAATTCATACAACAAAAAAGAATTTCATTAACTCCGTTATTCAAGTATTTTACCTTTTTTTTTTTGAGGGGGGACAACATATATGCGTGCTAACACCTAATGCTGTCTTGCTTTCAGACACTCGCAGGGCTTCCTCAGAAAAACAAAAGTAGTTCTTTATCCAATTTTAAGAGTTAGTGGAAATGCCTAATTCAAGTAAACATTTAGGCAGCAACCTGCCTAGCACCCCATCTAAAGTTGACTGATCTCTGATAACACCAGAGGAACAAGACATTTCAGGGAAGCAATAATTCAATTACCTTATTTACAGTAACATAAATCACAGTATACACAGGGGAGCTTCAATATTCAACCAGCAGCAATACTACAACAGGTTATTCTAGCACAAGGCATGGCAGTGTCTCAGCTCAGCAGAAGACAGGGTGCAGTCTGCTGGTGTTTGATTTCAGTGATACTGTGAGAAATTATTTGAGAACAACCAGAGTAATTATTGAGGGGGAGGAGGAGTTAGGAAGGCCTCAACATTTAGAGTATTTCAGACTCCAGTAAAGATACTAAAAACACACAACAGTCCTATCACTGAAAACAGTATCTGGGTATTCAAGATGTTAACCTGAATATGCTCCAATAGAAAAGACACAACTTGCAGCTTCCTGGGTAATAAAAACCTCTACAGCATATGCTTTAATTCCTAGATCTGCTTCATGCAAAATGCCCACAGCACACTCAAAAATCTGCCATTGCACAAATAAATGCAGGCTGCAGTAAATTAAAAAAATAGAAACATGGAGCTGCCACAGCCAATGCTGCAAAGAGCATGTGGCACTTGCTTTATGCACAACACTAGAATTTACTGCAATTAAGATATACGTTCTAAAATTACAAACATGTGACCAGACAAAGCTGACTGGTTTTAACGAACTGCTAATTAAATTGGAATCCTCTTATCCTCTCTCTCTCTTTAGCTGAATGAAGCAGCAACTGTTACAGCATAGTAGCTCATGCAAAATAGACACTGAACAACAGGCTTTCCTGTTAGGTCACCCTTAAGCAGGGGAATCTCCCGTGTAGGCTTGGCTCTCGTAGCAGAGCAGGGAGCGCACAGCAGAGAGCACAGCTGGGCTGCTCTGTGCCAGACTGGATTCCTAGAGACCTACCGGCTCTTTGCTCTTCGAGACATGAAAGCCGCCCCTTGCAAGCTTTAGGGTTGGATTGAAAACGAGGGTGCTAAGTAATTCATCCCACCAAGGGGGTGGAGGAAGGAGAAATCCCAAACAATACAGACCGAATCCAACACAAATCCCTCACCCTTTCGTCCCCCCTTCCAAACTTCTCTCGACTCCTCCGTTTCCATCGCCCTCAGGATTTTCCTGTGCAGCAAAGCAGCTCTGTTCAGCCTCTAATCGCAGGCGAACAGAACTAATGAAATAAGTATTTCCCAACCACGACGGCAAATGTCATCAGATCTCGTCTCCCTCCCTCCAGCTCAGAGGTGGGATGAGCCCAGCGGCACCCGCAGTCCGCCCAGCACCGAGGAAGGGATTCCCCGCGGGTCACGGCCAGCTGCTCGGGAGGGTTTGAGTGCCCGCGGGCAAGCGGAACGAGAAAGGGCAAAGGCGCGGCACACCGAGGAACGCCCTACAGCGCAGGAGGCCGGCAGCTGTTTGTGCTGCTGCGGGCAGAGGGAACGAACTTCCTACAGCACCGCATCTGTCCCCGCCGGAGCCCCCTGCCTCCCCACGGGGCATCACCCGCAGCCCGGTGCCCTGGCTGTGGCCAGCAGCACCGGCGCTTTCCCCTCCCGCCCGCCGGCTCCGGGCTCCCCGCGAGGCGGTGGGAGCGTGTGCGTGGGGGAAGTTCCCCTCGAGCCGCCCCCCGCACTCACCATCACCGAGGCGCGGGCTGGCTCCGCCGGAGTTCCCCGGCGGCCGCGGAGCCGGAGCGCGCCCGCCCCCGCCCGGGCCCCCGCGCC